>VZUI01040443.1:0-48049 GCA_013401135.1 Cettia cetti
ACTAGTTCCCCCCCCCCCCCCCCCCCAGCATGACTGACCCCTGCTTCCATTTTTACCTTTTCACATCCCTGAGGACTCCTGTATCTCAGTTAGTTTTAACTTCCAGTGCCCTTATGCAGTCCCTCACATTTGCTGTTCACCTTCGGGAGCTTTTCTGATGTTTCACATTCAGACTCTACATCACATCCTTGCTCTTACTCTCACTTCTGTAGCTTTTCCATTTAAGTTCCACACCGAAAAGGCAACAGGCTCGATTTCATTCCCCTTAGCCAAAGAGCAGTGAGGAGTGAATTTGTTTAGAGGTAGCTCAGCACCCTCTGCTGTCTCCTCAGCGAACTGCAAATTTCCTGGCACGTCAAGGACCAATTCCTCGCAAAAGCAAGAAAAATTCTGTGAAGATGCCTAAGAGAGTGATATAGGAACTTCCGTGCCTATTGGAAGATACGAAAAACCTTTGCTTTTTTTCTCTGCTCCTCTTCTTTAAGAATGAAATAACAAATATAATATTTTCAACTTTTTTGAATGAATGATAGAAGCATTGAACTTGGAAAATGACATTCCTCAAACTGTTTTAACCTTTTAAATTATTTTTCCTATTACTTTAATATATATAAGAGCCACTTAGATGTAATTTTTGAAAAAAATAATATTATATTCAGGTTGGGGTTTTTTTTCATTTATTTTCTGAACAGGGAAGCAAGAGGATGTCATTCAAAAGTGTTTCTCCTCAGCATGGCTAGCTCCTGTGCCTTTGTTTTTTTTCTCAAATTACATTGTTTCTCTTCAAAGTCCATATCAAAGCCATAATATTTCTGAAGATGGGGTTGCTGGATTTTTTTTTTTTTTCCAGGATTAGATTGTGGGCTCAAATAGATTAGGTAATACATGTTAAGTAGAAGATACTACCAGACACTACTAAGTAGTTCAAAGCAGCAATAAAATAATATAAATACCCATTTTCATACTACAGTTTTTTCCTTTATTGATGTGATGTCCCAAGGTCTCTTCTTTCTACAGCTACAAAACACAGTCTGCCTGTGTCCAGCTTTCAGCACAGCAGAGGTAAACTGATGATTACCTCAACCATAAAGACTGGTACTGAACCTGAGTGGAACCACTGTGGCGAGCAGGAAACAGGAATGATTCTGTTCCCTGTGAATATTTATTCACATCTCTGAATGACAGGGTGATTCTTTGTTATTGTGACTGTTTTAAATCTAGCATGTATGACTCTTTCCTACACAAATTCTTTCAGGCAGGTCCATTTATAGACATAAATTTTCAGCTGCTTGAAGCTCAATTCTGCAATTGTTGGGGGCTTGCAGAGTGGGATGAAAGAGAAACAAAACCAATAAAACCAAAGTATTCCACCTGACAGCAGCATGCAACTTCCAGCAATTGAAAAAGCTATAGTACGACTTCACGGACTTGGGATGATGACTGTGCAGTGTGATGCAACAGAGATTAGAGAGAATCCCTTCTTGGTATCCAAACAAATAGAAAACCACTGGGGCACAAATAATGTCAAAGTTGGCAATTGTGTTTTACCAGCCTCACTTTTCAAGCTATTGAAGCTCATCTGGAACTAAAGGAGCTGAAATTTAAGAGTTACACACCTTTATTTGAATA
Source organism: Cettia cetti (assembly GCA_013401135.1). NCBI lineage: Eukaryota > Metazoa > Chordata > Aves > Passeriformes > Sylviidae > Cettia > Cettia cetti. The sequence continues at coordinate 1,630 of VZUI01040443.1, forward strand.
TGCCTGTGGCACTGTAAAATTAAATCTTTTGACTGAAAGTTTGCTTAGAAGGAAGTTGACTTTGAGATCCCAGCTAACTCTGAAGTATAAAAATACTGAGGAGGAGAAAACCCACCAACTTTCCCATTGTAAAAAAAAAAAAGTAAAGGCAGCTATACATTACAATAAGGCAAATGGGAAGTTGAAAAGTCCCCCGCTGGAGCAGGGCAAGGACTCATCTTCCTGAGCAGTGGCAGAAACATGAGATGAACTGATTGTAACTCCCTTTCTCTGTCTCCATGCTCTCCTGGGGGACCAGGTAGAGCTGGAAGGGAGGGAGAGATGGGTGGGGGGAAGGTTTTTTAAGATTTATTTTACTTCTCATTATCTTGTGATTTTCTTCGCAATGAATTCGATCAATATCCTTAAGTTGAGTCTGGTTTGCCCACGATGGTATTTGGTGAATTACCTCTTCCAGTTCTCATCTCAGCTCCTGAATCTTTCATTAAGTTTTCTCTCTCCCATCCACTTGTGATGTGAAAAGTAAAACATTTCAACTCCAAAGGAATTTATCATATATTCATTGAACTTTATCTCAAAAAACCACACCAGCTTTTAGTTTTATTATACTTAAAATAGTCCAGGTAAAGTTAGGGTCAAAACAAAACAAAGGCATTTGATGGCTCAGTCATACCAAAATTTTGCCACATACACAGTGATAGTGGGAATATGAATTTCTGAGTTGTTCTGAGAAGGAAAAGGCTGCATTCTGGCACCCTTCACACAGAGTCTCGTTGCTATTCCTGTGCAAAAGTAAAAGTAGTCTTTGCTGTGTTTTGTCTCTTCATCCCAGTTTCCCCATTTCATTTAATTTTGGGAAGAAATCATTGCTACCTAAATCAAATGGTGAATTCCCACACGTGTGGAACAGATACTGTGTTCTGAGCTCAGCAGAGCCTGCTAGAATGTAATATCCCTCAAAATTTACCCTTTCTTCAAGAGCACAAACAAAAGGAGATTGCATTGAGTATGAACCAAACTTTGGAATTCTGTAATTAAAAATCCATAAATAAATTTCTTTTTCTTAGGACTGCAGTCTATCTGTAATACTGTACAGACACAATTATTTATCCTGCAGCTCAATGCAGTCACAGCAAAAAAATGCTCATTCAACAAATAATCATGTTTTGCCTCAACACTTACGTAATAAAGGACTTTTATTTATGCTATATATTTGAAACCAGAATTTTGAAAAACAACAAAATTTTGTACTCCCATGAATAACTTCACTAGATGTTAATCAGAAAGATCAGTGATGTTTTAACTACAGTATTCATGCTGAACAATTTGCTGGTTTATGCCAATTTGACATATTATGGAAATTACAAATACTTTGATATCCAGAGACTATGAAGTGCTCCTCCAGATGCTTCTTAACCAAATCAATTCACAGATGTTTGCTCATCTCTCTGCTGAATGTCCTAAATTAATTGATCCTAGAATAAAAATACAGGTACAAATGAAAAAAAAAAACAACCTAGTAAAACTAAAGTAAAGCTTCATTTGTGTAAATTATTTGGGGAATTTATATAAGGAAAAGCAAAACTATCAAAAATTAAAAATACAACCTATATAATTGATGAAAACTTTTCTATTGCCATTTTCATGAATATAAATATGCTCCTCTGTATTTCCATAAAAGCATTTGTGCCATATTCCAATTTTAGCCGCACAAGTGAATCACCAAAGCATTAATTTGTATATGAACTGAAATTAATTGCAATCATACAGCCAAATGGCACCTATTACTAAAGTTCAATACAGATACTTTTTTATAACATTAATTCTTCCTACATTATTTAGAGATCCTATGAGGTTCATGCATTATTTCACATGTTGTATCATTGTCCAGAAATTTCACAATTAAAACAATTGTGATGTAAGCTTTTACAAGCTATAAGCCTTCATTTCTTAAAATATTTTTATATTGGTTTCATGAACTCAAAACTACTTGGGATGTGCAGGAAGGTCACATTTATTACTATGGACTAAAATTGCTTTAGAGATGAATTATCTTTTTCATATAAGTTAAAAGAATATTTCACTTGTGATGCAAACTCTGCAATAAGCAGAATTAGGTTTCCAAGATGTGATTGGTCAGAGTGCTACATGATCTCATCTAGGTTCTCTTTCCCAAAAATGGCTGGACCATTCAAGGTGCCTTCTGACCAGGGCTGTTCTATGATTCTGTTACTCTGATTCTGTGATTTTATTAATTAATCTGCTCCAGGATAATTCCTATCCACATCCACCCCGCTTGGGCTGATGTTTATATAGCTGCTTTTGTTAGTTTTATGTTGCACTCAACAAGTAACACCCTGGACTAGCTCCCTTTGTACTGTGACTGTGGACATTTACATGGATGTCGACAGGCAGTTGAGACAGAAAATTTGGACGTTATCAGATTTAAATCTCTGTTAAAATCTAATTCTGAAGTGAAGCAAGATATCATCCCACACATAAGACCAAGGCAAAACACAATCATAAACACCAACATCCTTCATATTTTGCTGAAAGCCTACTTCCAATTCTGAAATATAATTTTTATTTTGGTTAATTTATTTAAGCTGCTATGCTGGAAATTTCTCGGGAAGTGGTAAACGTTATTTCATAACTGTACTTGCCTTGTTGTCTTTGCAGAAGTCCAGAGAGGGTGATTGGCTGCCTTGATAGAGGCAGCTGTGGGGAAGGTGATGTAAATGAAAACAGCTGAGGAGTTCTGAAATCTGAATTAGCCCATGATCCCCTTTGACTGCTTTGGGATCCAGATGATGATGGACATGCACTGTGTGGTAATCTTACAGGGGTGGATCTGTTAATGAAATTAATTCATGCATATGATTTGAGGCTACTTCTACAACAACACAAAAGATTTCAAAATTACTTCAATTCGTTGTCTAATATTTTAATGGAAAATGTTATAAATTATATATTTTTACTTATTTAAAATTTTTACATATTTCAACAAGCAGATTAACAAAAAAAATATGGAATCAGAGGCGGAAAAAATACTTTGTTACACGTTTTAAATTTCTGTTAGAAAGATTAATGATTATAAAGAACAAGAGTTTAATTTTTCTGGAATGATTTAAAGTAATTTATTGATGTAATTAATTCTCACAGTTTAAGACATTTTCAATGTTTAAATGCAAAAACCAGAAACACCTGTTGCAGGCTGTATGAAAAGTTCAGGTTATTCAGAGAACAGTCCTTGTGCAGATATTGTGCTTTCATCTCTGATTTTTGTAAGAATGATACAGCAGAGATGTTGTTAAACTTCCTCACTATAAAATTACTAACCCTTTTATAGGAGTACCATGACTGTAGATGGCAACTGCTACATAAGCACAGACTATATCTGCACATTTTTGAAAAACATGATTTCAAAAAAAACCTTTTTCCCAAAACCATTCACATAGATGATAGCCAGGCTGCACAATAACACTTCTTCAGATCTAGAATATAACCTTTCAACATACAGAATAATACAGGCAAGAGGGGAAATTTCAATCTCTTATAGGAGATGGTGACCTCTTGAAAAAGTATTGAATTACCTTGTAGATCCTGCTGCAATATTCCGCCTTGGCATTATTACAGCTGTCTGAGAACTTCTGTAGGATACATTGCCTGTTGGATTTTTGAAAACAGGACCAAAGTAAATTACTTAAGAGTAATTTACCCATTTTACTTAAGAGATAACGTTGGAAACAAAGATTAGTACTTTTATTGCATGATTTGGGACAAATTCATGATTGAGTCATTCAAGAACTAAAAATGGTGCACAATTACAATAGTCAATGAAAAAGTTCAGCTGTCACAAAACCATCATTGTACCATCCCTGCAAATCTTGTTCCAGATAAACACATGTTGGTTTGTTTCACCTTCTTTCTTTCATTAGACTATTATTAGACTATCAAGACAGCTGTGCCAAAGTGCTCCAGTTCTTCAGCTGATCTTTTTTTGCCCCATCCACCTCTGAGAAGGAAACTTTCCTTAGTGTACCATCATTGTTTCCACTTACCCTTACTTTTGCACATAAACTTTGATTCCCTCAGCATTGTCCTCTGCAAAACTTTATGTTCTGAAATGTGCTGAACACATAACTGTTCTACATAAAATTTTACTGTCTTATAAATAGCTATTTATATTTAGACAATAAAAAAAACAGTTAACCTCAGCTCTCTTTATCTTGTTATGCCTAAATTTATAGGCAACCATACATTTAGGAAGGGTCTGAGCATATAAATCAGACATAACACAAAAGCAATTTTTCCCTCTTTCATTGAAATTGCATTGCAATTGCATTTGTCTTTGTTTTGGGACACTTACACCATGTAAAAACACAAGAGTGGTAAAAGTTCTTCATGTGGCTGCAGATGGATTCTATGAACTGCTGAAGCTAGGTGAAAGCCTGCCTAAGCATGGACTGCTCCAGAAATATGTTGAATGTAAAACCAAGAATGGGAGAGACACACAAATAGTAGGCTTGCAAAGCATTAGGAATTCTGGGAAACTCCTCACAAATAAACAGTTCTCAAAAGACTGCACCAATTCCAGTAGGCTGTTACTCATGTTTTATTTACATCTGAGTGTTACCCAAGCTCAGGGTATGAGGGAATGAAAGAAAGTAGTGGCAGGTAAAATGTTTTATACCCTGTAACAGTGGTAAGGTGAAAAAAAATTACCTTTTTGAAGAAATTCTTGATCTCAACTACCTCACTTCTTAAATATTTTTTTTAACTTCCATTTAGTTCCCCCCCCCCTTTTCTTCATGTGATATTTAATATGACATTGTGGAAAATATTAACCACAAACAGATAATATTATGAAGCTTAACAGAGGGTCAACAATGTATATTGCAAGTATTCCTGTTCTGTTCAATCACACATATAGTTACAGTATTTTCTCTGCAAAAATCAGTTTGGTTACAAGTAATCATTTACTGAACAGAAGAGGTTCAGTACTAAGAAAGTACTAAGTACTAAGAAAACATTTCACAGCTCATTTTAACCATTTCCCAGCTGCTGATTTCAAGTCCACGTGGTAAATTCCTCACATCTTAACACAATTCAAAATTTTTTAGTAAATTGCTAATGTATGGATTTTAATTTATTCATCCTCCTAATGTAACAGAATTGTTATTCAGTTACAAAGTTTACTTTTACTCACCCATACGTCCATCCTGTGGTGGAGTTATGACTGACAATCTTGTTGGACCAGTTGGTGTCTCCAGCTAAATGAATGGCAAGTCAATAGCCTCAGTGTAATAAGCATATTAATTATTAAGACTTCTTAAGTAATAGTGTTGTATTTTTGAGGTCTACAGAGCCTGAAAATTTCCAGAACTCTCTGCTGTCAGTTTTGTTCACAGCATTAAAACTCAAAACCTAAGAATGCAGTCATTATTTTTGAAGATCTATGGGCAGGTGGGAAATACAGGTATTTTAGCTTTATTATAACCTATCACATTCAGATAAAGAAGTGTGATGAGACACTCTCACTGTTTTCTGTGCTGAAATTCCATTTGCAACCTAGCAGCTGTTCCTGGATGTTACCTCTCCTAACCAGGATATCAACACCATGAAAAGCTCTTGCCTTCATTCTCATGTTGGCAATATCACTCAAAACCTGCAATTCCCTACTCAGGTATCAGAGTCTAAAAGGAGCTTTCTGACCACTGACATTCTTGTAATATTGGGATCTTAAGAATTTTCCATTTACTTTGGCATCACAAATTTAAAAGCCTGTAAATGGCATGTGGAGAACATAATTCCAGAAATTCATGTCATGATTTATTTGCTGTTGGTTTCTTTTGGGGAGCATCTGACTTCTACCCTGCTCCAAGCATATCTGAAATCATCATGCACATCAGAATGGCTTTGAATGGGATGGAGGGAGAATCCTATTTTTTGCAGCATTAACAGAGTAGGAAAAATCAAAAGGATATATGTGAGTAACTATACATAAAAAATATTTAAAGAACACACTTACTTTCCTCATTGGTGAAGGTACAGGATCAATCTCCATTGCCTCCATCCTTGCAAGAAAGGTCGAAGTAAGAACGACGTAATAAAAAGAACATTTTCATTATAAAGACTAAAATTATGTTAGATTCTAATGTTAAATTTTACTAGTAATGGAAAAGCCTAATACATAATGCATAAGACACATAAGTATTTAGGGCTTATTCCAAAACTCACTAGCAGTAACAAAAATCTATTCATTGATTCTAAGCTTTGGTTTAGACATTTGCAGAGAAAGTTATTTTATGATTAGCATCATTATTCTTCTATTTGTCTGAATAAATGTGCATATTTATGCATTTGTCATTTGTATCTGCAACAAGGGCACTCTGAATCTCTGGGGTTTTTTTTGTAGGAAAAAAAGTCACAGTCAAAGGTATAGAAATAGCTTGAGCAAGCTGTGTATTTATTTTACTTAAAATTAAATGAGCCTTTCTGGACTCCCATCTAACCTGAGACAACTACAGTGTCCATATAGCTGTCTGTACAACAAATTTAGTTTTTCTCTTTGGTAAATAGAGAGTGTCTCACTAATCTATCTATCTATCTATCTATCTATCTATCTATCTATCTATCTATCTATCTATCTATCTATCTATCTACCTACCTACCTACCTACCTACCTATCTACCTACCTACCTACCTATCTAGCTATCTACCCATTCCTCCAAAAGTTCTTTGGAATAAGACACATCATGTCTTAGCTTTCTTTCAAATAACCACAGTCCATACAACGGTAATGTACACTTGGATAGATAAGACTATCCTCAGCTCTTTCATATTTGAACAGTTTGCAAAAACAAAACACAAAATCAGAAAATATTTAAACTCATTACAAAAAGGTTACTTTCTGTATAAAATATTAGTTAAAATTTTCATTGAAAATTAACAAATTTGTACCCACGTTTCAGAAGTGGAAGGACGACTGGAATGAAGAGAATATGAAGAATAAGCATTCTGTTTTCTTGAAGGAACTGAAGTCATTAAGAAATTTAATATTAGAACACATCTGTGTCCAGTGACAGGTATTCCATAGTTAATATTTTAAACCAACACTTCTTACAGGAAAATGGATTTCTGCTCGTACTGGAAAATGGCAGCGGTGTAGTTTTTTCAGGAGGTTTCATACTAAAGGGGAAAGAAGAAACAACAGATATAAATTAAAAGCTGGTTTGATTAGTTCACATGTCTAAATGGTCAATAAAGTATAATATCAAAGCATTTTATCCATCAGTTGCAGATTTTAACATAACATGATTTGCCATGAAGCAAACTAAGAATTTATTTGGTGGAGCTATGAACTTGCTCTTTACATTATAATATCTGCAGTGCTCATTACATACCCCAGAATATCAAAGCTCAACATTATGGCAAAGTACTTTAGAGAACAAAAGATGTTAAAATACAATTATTAACTATAGCTAAGCACAAAATTAATTTCATTTCATGAAATTATACATTTACCAAACTTTAAGAAATCTAGTTGTCAAATGAAATGTTGGCATTTTCATGTTATTCAAGAATAACTTCAAAAAACTGGTATCTTTACAAGAACTGTAAATAGGAGGAATAGGTTTACTAGGCAAGCAAGGAAAGGCCCTGGGACACTACTCTCTTGGTAGAACTCAAAAAAAAAAAAAAAAATCTAAAATTCACTAAGAACTCTGTATTTGATAAAACCAATATGCTACTTATTTGAGATGCAGACAAGAAAATGGAGGCAGTAAATAAAAATATATAAACTGCAATAACCCACCATATACAGAGTTTTGTTTATAATGGTTTTTCTTTTTGTTACATTACACCAAGCAGCCTGAGAGAGCAAATACAGTATTATGCAGATTTAACAGTCAGAAAGTCTGTACTTAAAAAAATAAAAACAAACCAAAAACACAGAAAAGGAAGAACTATCAATTAAAGATCAAATCTGTGCAATTAAAACGCTGGTTTCATGAACTGGCTTATTAAGGAAATCTAAGTAACAATTGAGACAAAAAGATGAAGGTGTATCAGTCATTGAGCAGGGGGTAACTCTTGGCTACCACTTTGAAACATTTGAGAAAAAAGACTAATTCAAAATAAGACAAGAATTTAATTTTGACTAGAAATAGAAACGATGAGAAGCATGTTACAAAACTGGTAACTTTGTAAATGGGCTAAGATACCAGGAAAGGCATGGTAGTGCTTTCCAGGCTGATGCTATAATATCCATTGCAAAATACACAAACATGGTTATGTAACTGCAAATAAAAATTTAAAACTGAGTATCTACGTGATAGACTTTATTAAAAGATAATTTTTAGAGTTAACTACTGGGTTTTATTTTAAAATAAAAGGATTTCTTCCTGACAGGATTGATTATTGTCAATAAAATGGATCTGATGTCAAAAATCACTATACATTTATTTCTGTAAAAATATATGAAGAAGGCAAACAAAACATGAAATTTTTTGACTGTTTTCTCAATTAAACTTACTGTTGTCTGATTACATTTACTTTTGCTGCATTAGACCTCTTACCATTGTAACTGTTGCATTTGCTGCGTTATTTTCTTGACAGACTCTTCCAGCTTTGCTATCTGTGAGATAATCAGATTTCAACAAAGTCTATTTGTGTGATATACAGCTTCATTTTCATCCAACTAGTATTCTAAAGTGCTGAAAGGTTGCTTTCTATTGGTTTTAATCTTAAGACATCATTGCTATTCCAGATTTATTGGAGTTGTTATGGCTGTGTTATGGACCCATTAAACAGTCAGTCTAGAAGAGATATGTTTCTTTTTGGCTCTTAAAGACTTGGTTTGATTACCTTTTCTTAAGTGTGCTGATAATATTGGATAAATGAATACTAGGGAAAGTGCTAAATATAGTTCTCTTTTCTTTTGCTTCTTATTTCCCACATCTGATATAAAAACTTTGTTACGATTAATATGGAGTTATTTGAAAAAGCTACCAATAAATGTACAAAATACTATGCTCCCATATTTCTCATTTCAGATTCAAAATGTATTCAGTTCACTGCAATATCTATTTGTAATAAGCTTAAGTGAAAAATATTTCCTACTAAGTTAGAGACACAACCAAAAATATCTCCATTAAAGATGTTATGAGCTGGCAAAACTGAAGAATATTAAGGTCAAGAACACTAGGTCAGCTCCCTCATATGTGTATTTTTTACAGTCTTTCATTACGTGTGCATATATTACATTTTATGAAGGATGTAAAAATTTACTCAATAGCTTCAATATTGCATCTGTATTTTATCCTTAATTTCCATCATGTGACCTTAATCCTTCACACTGTTCATATTTTGATTTGAAGGCAAATCATATATGGATTTGCTCTTTAACTTTTCATGTTTCTCAAACTATTATTTAATAAAATTACTTGATTTAAAAAATCATATTGTTTGTGGTAGATACTATGCTCTTTTTGCAGATGCAAAACTCTGCAAAACAGATTAAAGAAAAAATGTAATTTGTGTAAGATCTGGTTTTTGGTATTGGGTTTTCTTCCTATGAGAGCTAGGTTTGATTAAGAAAGAGACCAGTCAGGAAGAATGTACTTTACCCTGTCGCTCTCTGGGTAATTTTAAGACCAAAGTACCTTAAACAAGGTAACTATTTGATTTTCAGTGTTTTGGGTTCCTAGCATAATAAGGCATTGAGACCAGCCAGGAATATGAACAGCAAGTGCCCACCATCATCTGCACCCTAATATCTGCACAACTCACAAAACCAGCAACAAGGCAGTTTAATGAAGACCATGAGATCTTGCTGGGTGACAGTGACAAGGATGACAAACTAGAAATATGGAAGGGGATCTGAAACAAGACAGCCAAGCATGAGAAACCAGAACGGTGTTTAATGCAACCAGCCTCTCCTGACCCTGATCCAATGCAAGCAGTTTTAACACATTAACAATACACAGAATGGGCAAAAACAACAGACACACCCAAACAAGTGTGCCATTGAAGCAGCAACCAGCTGTATTTTCAGCTGTTTTGGTACTGTCACCTGAACACCTTCCTTAGGTAAAGGACCATCCCTGAGTACTTTACAAACACTGCTGAGTGAATGTTTCAACAGTAAACAACTTTAAAAATTACCATTACAAAGTATCAAAACTCCCCACAGATTCTTTGGAGATAGTATCTCTATTTATGCTGAATTCTATTAAGATATTTGTTTTACTTTATCTACAGGTTTCAGTTTTACCATCTGGAGTTGGTAGAATAGATTAGAAGGGAGGTGAAATCAGGATTCCTCCCTGGCCTGGCTTTGAAAGCAGAAGCACAGGAGTCTAAAAAACTACACACATCACAGTACACTCTGAGTGATCCCAAAATGCATTCATGGACAAGAGGGAAGAATGGGCCACAGAACACCTAATTTTCCAAGCTTTCTATCCATGACAATCATACCAGAAACTCTCCCCACACATGAAATGGCCAACTGGGCACCTACATGAGCTTTTCTCTGTCATTTCATACATGGGGCACCCACTCATGGATCAAGTCACCAACATGGCCAGGAAGCTTCAAGCAACATCCCATGTCCTTAGAAATAAAAGAAACATCCAACTATTTAATCAAATACTTAGAAGTAACTGAAAAATGAAAAAGAAAATTGCCAACCTACAAAGGAAGAAGCACAGTCACAAATGCAGTACCTGTTCTCCACAGAATAATTAATTCTGTCCTTCACACTGAGCTGTCCCAAATTCAGGGTATTAGCCCTCAGTCTTGTTTCCCATTGCTCGAGCTTCTCATTTATTTGTCAGCCCTACTATTCTATTCTTCTGACCTTATTTCTAGCACCCATCTCTCCCCACCTCTTCCACTTTCTCCATACTGTGAACTGGTTTCCTCCCTCCCTGTCCTTTGATTCTTCATTTAATCTTAACCACCTCACAACTCAAATATTTTATTAAAAATAGTCACCAGAATAATAGAGTCCTCACAGATTTTAAACAATTAAAAATTGGTATGTATAATGACAGTAATGAGTCAATCCTGATAAATTATTCTAAGTACTCCAATAAAATATTAATATAGTTTCCAAAAATAAACAAAACCCTAGAAAATCACAATTAGAGTTACCTTTTGTTTGTGGTGTGCTAATAAACGCTTACGATATTTTTCTTGAAATTCTGAAACCTAAAAATGAATACAGTTACATCAAGCTTCACATAATTACATTTATGCATCTCAGCAAAAAAGTGATAGAAAAGAACTACTTCACAGTATGCAAAATTTTGTGTACTTTTAACAGGCAGTTAACATATCTTCTATAAATCCTCTTCAAAAAAAATCCCAAACTATTCTAAGTTATTATCACTGATAGACAATCTCTTATAATTTAATCCAATATGACCTACAGTAGAGCTGGTAGATTTATTTTACTGAAGTTATATTTTAACACTATGTTCAATAAAAAGGTAAAGATATTAGAAAGCCAGTTTAGCTGCAGTGTTTCTTATTCATCAGTGCTAAGCAAACACATAAAATTAATGGCAACATAAAAAGTAATCTGTCTTACTGGCAATTATAATGTGCCTTGTAAAAATACCCTGTTAATTAAAAAATAATTGTTAGACACACTGTCTGGTGATGTGTAAGCACTTCTTATGTCCAAGTGAGGAACATAAACCATGACAAGTTAAAAGTAAAAATGACAAGGTAGGCAAGACAAGAGCTGGAGGAACTAATCACCATAGGCAGTAACTTCTAACAAATCTTTCTTCTAACATGTAAGAAAACTGCCAGAAATCTGTGGGAATAGAGACAACCAAGAAGAAACACTCCAAGAATATAAACCCAGAGAGGAATATCCAACTTAAACAGTCACTTTTTATTCCCTGTGGAAGAACCTGGGAGGTTCTCATTGAATATTCATCAAAGGATCAGGTGTGTCTTTGGAAAAACTGATGGAAGAAATACTCATTTAGAAAGTGATGGCTCTGAGCTGCCTCCACTCAGAAATGAGTTCTTAGGTCTAGGAGAAACCTGAATTTGTCACTTTAGTGCTCAGTACCAGACAAAAAGTCAATCAGATCTTACCAGTGGTTTAAAATGGAATAGGGGACATCACCACTCCCCTTTAAAAATGTATGTTCCTGTAACCTGAATCTGCTTAAGATCTCAGAAAGGACAGAGCAGGTCTGAAAACAGTTCAGATTAATTAGAGGTATGCAAGAACTTCAATAAAAGAATGACCACACAGAATATGAATCTTCATGGCTGAAAAAAGATAGTTAAAGAAGGGATGCATCAGAAGTCTAAAATGAACGATTAGCACAGAGATAGTGCATGAGAACTGATACATTTCCCTCCAGAATCAGATTCAAGAGTACAAAATGAAACTAACAGGTTAAAATCTTGAAAATTAAATAATCACCATGCAGTGAACAACCTGTGGACCTCCCTTCCACAAGAGACAGATGCTAAAATTCAGGAAACAACCTGACAATTATGTGGGGAAAAATATCTACCACAATCTTCTGAATGCAGAGGGCCAACCCTTGAGAAATCCCTGTGCCACAAGATGTTGAAAGCTTCTGGAGGCTCTTCCGAAGATGTATCACTACATCCAGCTCTGCTCTCACGCTGTCCTAAGCACACAGCAATGTGACAAGATACTGGATTAGGTAAGAGATTAGATAAGATGCTCTTACATCTTTTGATGTTGGGACAAGTTCTGAACATACCTCAATGCCTTCAATATGCTCCCAACAGGCCATCTCAGGCTACAGAAAACCTACCTCACCCTTGAGAGATTGAGCTCTCTTTCTTCCCTATTTAGGCACATTATAGAAGTTTGTATTCCCATGTGATTGGAGGAGTGATTCTCTGCATTTGTTCAGTTTGTGTAGTAACTGCTGACCCTGCTGTTAAAAAGTGGGTATGGAAGGACAGAGAAAGGCTTTATTCTTTACCTTGTGTCACTTCTGCATCTGAGGAGAAGCACAGCTCAGGAAAGGGGCCAAGCTCAGCTTTGGAAAAGTCTGTGAAGCCTGGAGTAGAGCAAATGTGAATCCATGAGAAAACTGGTGATATGCCCTGGGTTACTGCTCTGCTGGATCAGGAAGCTCACTCAAAGATCAGCAAGTCCCAGCCCAAGGAAATGAGAACAGACAACAAAGGCTGCAGCTGGGCCCAGGGACAATGTTCTACTGTTATGGTTGAAACTGCTGCTGAAATGCACAGGAAAAGGGACAAGGACACAAAGCCCCAAAGCCAAGCTGAAGAGACGCAGAAATGAGGAGGAAATGGGAGCTTGTATGCACTCATTCAACCCAGACAGCTACTGAAGTTCTTGACTGGAAATTAAGCCTGAAGAAAGGAATCCTATCTGGAATTCACAGAAAGCAGGAGGAAAATTACCTTGGAATAATTAACTGCATTTATCTGGGGAAAAAAAAAACCCCAAAAAAACAAGATGTGTTTTGATTAAAAAAGAAGAAAAAAAATTAGAGAGAGCACAGTCAGCTCAGGACTGTAGCCAGCTCAGGTTTTCCCTGTGTAACTTTTTATCACTATAATTAAGGCACACTATCTGGGCACATTTAAGCTTCTGGCAGATCTAATTTTTCATTGCATGGTATTGAAAGTGATTTTACACCATTAAAATAACCAGACCAGTGGTCCTTAGAGAAAGTTTGAAAACATAAGCAGTGACCATAATGAATAATTTATGTCTCTTTAATAACTTAAAAACTGTGGAATTAAGGAGGTAAATATGGTAATGGATATACATTCATTTTCAAGCAGTCACTCCTACATTTTCCCATTCACATAAAAATCAGTAGGAGTTGCTGATTATTTAATAGAGTGAAAAAGTTTTAAGGCAGATTCACCTGTGATATTTCTTTTGAATATTTCTTGCATAACACATCTACTCGCATGAACAGTGATTGAATATCAGGACTTATCTGTGAAGAAATGAAAATATACCAAGGTTAGCATTTTTATTAGCAAGTCATACTAAAGAAAGTCCTTCGTAAAGTGTTCCTTAAATTGACTGATGTATGTAAATTAAAAAAAAAACAACCTGACAGATCAGAAAAGAATAATGCAGAAATTGAAAATAGGCCTAGTTTTCTTTAATGGCCTTATCAACCAGCTGGAAGGCACTGGGCTTTTGTTTAAATGTATTATCCACATATATATTTATTGTGATTAAGACAGTACCAGTGTCCAGAGGACATTCAGGGAGTGGCCCCTGGAAGAGGCACTGCATTCACACCAACAGCCAGGTTTCTGGCAGCCCCTTTCCAGGCTCCTTGGTTCCCACCATTCCCAGCCACATGGACACATCCTACAATCAGTTTAGTTTCAAAGTCCTTTTTCAGAATAGTTCCAATGCTGACTGGGATCCTTTTGTCTCTCCCTGCCCACTGGGAAGCAGAATATTATCCTAGAATAAGGAAAGAGTCCTAAAGTAATTGTTGAATTTTTTAAGTATTTTATGACTTGTGTCTTTTAATCAGATATCATGATGTGGCCTCACAAATGGCCACCTGTGCTTTTAAAAAATGTCAAGTAAGTGCTCTATATCTAAGCCATCATTGTAATAAAAATATATTTGGTATTTATGATGAGGAAAAAAACACTTCAAAATATAAAGTGAATTTCAGAATAATAACATTTGGACATCTATCCAAATTTACAAAGCAGAGTAGACAATTTAAGTGTTACTTTAATCCAGAATACATATATTCCTAATCTGTTGATAAGAAAAACAAAGAAAACACATCTCCAAAATAGTTAGACTAGTTATAGTACTTAGTTGAAAAAGTTAAACAGCTTTCAAAAACAACGATTCTAGGAAAAAATCTACCTGTAAACTGAATGGCTCTCTTTGATTTACTGTGATTGTATAAGAGAAGGCAGGCTTACAACTACCCCAAATTTGAATAAAAAGACCAAAAATAATGCTTCTCCTTAGACAATAGAAGGCTGTCCCAGGAGGAAGGCAGCCTTGATGTAAGGAACCACCTTTCAAAATCCAGTAAGAAAGAACTAAAATTGCTGTAGGAAAAATCCAAATTACTCCCAGAAGTATTAAAAATCTCAAAAAGCTTTAACGAAATAGAAATATTTTAAAAGGTGGATTATTAAAAGAAGTAAGAACTAGGCCACCTGTGAATGAAGTGTAAGTTTTCTGGGCTACTAAGAAAGCAGAAGGATAAGTGTAGTCACTTAAATTAAAAGTAGTGCATTGAAATAAAAAAGGGTTAGGCTTTGCTCCACTTTGAAATACACAAAAATCTAGAAAAACAGTATTTACAGTATTTTGATCTACACCAAAAATGTCTTAACACTAGCATAAAGTCAAATATCCAAGATTAAACAACAGCCAAACCTATTTTCACTGTGTGCTTAAATTATATCTTTTTAACAATAAAGGGAAATTGAGTCTCTTATGTATGAAAACTAATTGTGCAAGGAGCTAAATCAACAACTTGGATTTGCAATAATTTGTACCTTCTGTTTCCCATATTGTGATATCAGCTACTGGGATGTCAGCTACTGTGCAGCAATTGATGATGGCCTGCACTGTTTGCTCACTGCAGAGCTGTGAACGCTTTAGGAAAACTGTTTTTCCTTGCTTTCCCCAGCTACTAATTATTACAGAACTCACAGGAGGTAAAGAATTGTATTTGACACTTCTGCAATTTTGCCAAAGCATTCAAAAATTTCCAGCTGACAGATGGAAAAATGCAGACAGACAGACAGCACAGTTAACTACCCATGGTATTTCACTAAAGAAAATACTAACAAGACAGTAATATTCCATCTTGAAAAAATAAGATATTTGTAAAGATACATTCAGCTTCTTTAAATGAAATGCATTCATAGGAGCCAAGGTTTTGCAATCTATTTTGCAATCTATTTAGGGTCCTATCAAAGCCATGATCTTGGTTTAAGTACCAATCAGATTTAAAAAAAAATAAAACCCAACCATCTACATGCTGATGTAAAAACTCTTTCAAATGAAGATTTGTATAACACTGTTTGTATTTTATCTGCTGCATGGAGGAGCAGCAGATGTTCCTGTGATATTCTGAAATACTGAACAGCCAGATTCTGATTTATCATAACATTAACCATCCTCTGGGGATAAGCAAGTGGGGATCAAGAGACACAGAAGGAAGACATAAAGGTGACAAAAATGCATTACTGTAAAGATGAGAATATTTAATGTGCACATGTTGATTACCCCAACATACAATTTAATTAGCAGTTCTAACACATTTATAGGACCTCCTCCTCATTGGGAATTCTTCCACAGCAACAAGCTCATAAAGCTTACCAGGTATATTTCCACTCAGGTTCCTGAATTATAGAGCCATGACTTTTTTATATGCATCTTTAATTATCATTCCAATCATTTTATCTGTTCTTAATCAAGGATAAGCAATCATCATTAATGTCTTTTTTAAAGAATATGGTAATTTGCTTCCTTCCAGCCCTCCAGAGCAGTGGCAGGTTCTAATGAAAAATCTAATATTTTTGTTAGTATCCCAATCATCACATTTGTCAATTCCTTCTATGTTTTTGAAGTAAATTATCAAGTTCTGCTGCAATGGTGCAATTTAAGACTGATGTAACTTAAAAATTAACATTGTTTTGAGCAAGGTGTTGGACAAGACGATATCCAGAGGTCCCTAGCAACTTAAATTATTCTTTGACTGAAATTAATAACAAATTTTGCAGCAACAATAGGTTGATATCGAAAGCATATTATAATATGCCCTTTAGAATTTTGATGAAGGGCTTTTTGATTTTTTTTCGTATTTGTTTACTGTGTGCATTGTTCCTTTGTATTATAATTGCATTTTGTTGTTTTGTTGCAATTTTTTTAGTAGCATTCTTGTTCAATGTGCAAGATTCCTAGGAGGACTTTGTGTTTAGCTGCATTGAATTTTATTAAATGTTTTTAGTGTTTCTCCTTTATCCTTATAAGGCATTATCTCTTAGGTAGGGATCAGTCTACAAAAATATTAATGTTTTCACAACCTATTTATGAAATCAGCTAAAGAGAAGATTGCTCCTCGGAGAAATGGCGAAATTAAATATTCCTAATGATTAATCAAGACGGGGAATTAAAAGCTCTTAATTCTCCAGTGAATAACAAGAATTCCCAACAATATTTCAGACCATTTCTTAATCACACAGCCACATGGAAAACAGTTAAGAGAAAACAGGGAAAAAAAACCTAATCCACTTGAAAACACTGCTGATTTTCACGCAGTTTTTCAATTCAGTCCATTACATGAAATAAGTTATGACAGTTCATTTGCTGTGATGCAAAAATGCCAAAATCAATAAACATTTTTCCAAATTTTGAACGTGGTCACTGATGTTACACAGTAACCAGCCAAATTTCTTGGAAAATTTAGAATGATTTACAGTCTAGCAGTACCTGAGAATCTAAAAAGTGTCCATAGGCTTCAACTTGAAGGAATATATACAACAAAAAGCTCAGCTGTCCAGTGCCTAAGTATCTAAGTTTAGCAACCTATTATCAGTAAATATTCATGTCAGTTGGCAAAAACAAAAAAGGAAATATGTTTTAATGCAAATAGTTTACCTGTTAAGCAAACCCCACATTAAGGTAATGCAACAAAACTAAAGCTTGATTTACCTCTTTTGAAAGGACTAGGGTACGACAAGCACTTCTACAGACCAAACATTCCTCTTTTTTGCCTGTAAGGTAAAGACACATTTAAAATATAGATCAAACTAAATATATATTGAATACATTGTAAATAGAATGTGATGCCTAAACCTCTGGAGCTTGTAGAGGAAATCTGCAGGTTATACAAGAAGTATGAATAAACATGAATAAGGAATTTGATTCTACAACCATTACACAGAGCTGCGCAGGAAAAATGTGTGTGAATGTCATCAGGTCTTACTCCTGTAAATAAGCATTCATGTAAATGATTTTATGAATATCATTAGTGTCACAGAATGCAGGTGACTTTTAGTACACTTGATTTAAATAGGACTACTTGCCTGGTTTAATTAAATGTATGCTTAAGTACACTAATGACTTACAGTCAATCTGATATATTGCTTTTAGACTGGGGCACAGTTGGGTACTCCCAAGAAAATATATGAAACCCAAAGGTCAAGGAATTCATAATTTTACCTTTTGAATTCCTCCAGTGAGAAAACAATGAAATTACTTTTTAAAACTTTATTACTTTTAAACTCTTTGATCATTTGCAAACATACTGGAAAATATGCAAAGGCACATTATTTCAATATTTATAATTGATAATTTTATTAGTTACCGCCTTTCTGAAGATTCTAAGGATCCATGTTTATAAACATCTTCAAATACATTTTTAACCTTGCATAGTCATTACATACATAATCTCACACATGTTTTTTTGCCAAACAATATTACCAGCAGAATGGAAAGATGTTCTAGGAGCCTGCAAGCTGTAGAGGCTGCACTTCATGATCCTCTATCCTCAATAGCAACCCTGTGAAAACGCCTAGTCAAAAGTCTTTAGTTCTAAATACAGATTGATCATTTCTTCTCTGTGCCTTTACAAAACCAGGGCATTTAACATGATGTTAAAGGGAAAGAAATTGATATTTGTCGACTGCATTTTTTTTTCTCTTGAAAAACAATTCAATTTTTCCTCTGTCTTTCCCACATATCTTTGTCCAAGGACATCACAGGAGTCCCAGAATACGACTCTGGAATTGTACATATCACAGAAGCTTCAAAACATCATCTCCAATCTTCCCCCATGTTGCTGAAAGTTTTCAGGAACAATACTGAGCCTTACAATTTATTAAGACTAAATTCCAAAACCTACCCTAAAATCCTCCAGTTTGGGGGGCAGAATTTAATTGCTCTTTCACAAAAGAAAATACATTATTTTCCCCAAATTGTCCAGAACAGGAGGCAATCTATTTGGGGGGGGGAGGGGGGGGGGTTAGAACATTATGGATCATAAGCATCCAGAATCCAGTTTTATTAAAGCCTCCGTTGTCTATGCCCAAGGCTTGCTCACAAAGCCACAACCACCTGGAGGTGGACACAGACGGGTTTTACTGTTCAAATCAAATGAACAGGAATTATTGGAAAGGCTTATCAGTAACATTTAAGAAAATGCTCAGGGCTTTCTTTTTTCCCACAGCGAGTCAGAAATACCAATGTTCGGGGTGGATGAGCGAACGCCAGCACAGCCCGCCCGGTCGGGCGCGCCCCAGCGGCCATTACCTTTTTGCAGGCAAACATCACAGAAAACGTGGCCGCAGCTGGTGAGGGAGAAGCGCAGCGTGGGGTTGCGGGGCTCGGACAGGCAGGAGTTGCAGAAGGCGAGCACGGCCATGAGGCAGCGGGGCAGGAGGGCCCGGCGGCGGCCCGGGGCTGGGACAGAGCCGCTCGTCCTGAAGCCGAGCCCCGCGGGTGCGTCCCCGCCGCTCCCGCCCGCTGAGGCGGCCCTGAGGGCAGCGCCTCGCGCCCCTCCCGCCGCGGGGCCTCAGGGCGGCAGAGCTCGGTCCTCGCACACAGAGTCCAAAAATGTGTTTTTTCTGGCCTCACAACCAAACTGGAGCGGTGCCCACACAGACGGTGCTCTGAGAGAGTCCCTCTGCCGTCCCCAAACGTGGGGAACTGAGCTGCACCCACAGGGCTCCGGGAAGGGGCGTCAGCAGGAGCCCCGCCCTGCTCTCTCCTCCTGGGTCACCAGATGGGAAAGAAAAACAAATAAACAAAGAAAGAAACAAAACAGTTGTGGATTTCACTCTTTTAAATGCAAGAATCCAAGAAGTTTGTTAGTTCACTATGTAAGGTTTGCTATGGCATCTTCTGTTGTGGAAAAAAACAAAACAAGGAGATTTGATGTTCGTTTCTTAAGAAAAAAAAATAAAAAATAAACCCCATTGCTTACTAGCAATGAATTGAGGAAAATTTTACGGAGAAAGTCCCTTACAGACCTAGTTGTAGTGCAGGCTGTAGCTCTGGGTATGCTGGAGCCACAAACTGCAGAGGAAGCTTTTAACATCACAAAGGCTTCTGCCCCCAAAGTGCTTCCCAAAGAAGCTGTGAGTCAGCTTCTGCTTTATGGAGTTAATTAAAAATCTTGAAGGAGACTGAAAACATTTCATAAAAGAAAATATGATGATGATATGATGATTACTATTATTAATAATAGTAGTAGTAGTAGTAAAGAATTAAGTAATCACAAGTTATATTCAAGGCTCCCAAGTCTCAGTGCTGAGTCTATACTCTTTGAGTATAGACCTAATTAATATGGTGGAACATGATCAGCTCTTTATAAATTCTGAAATGTTGCTTGTCCTGGATTATCAGCTGGAGTGTATTGTAAGTGAAATGAGTTATGTTTGTCATTGGGATGTGGTTAGGAGCCTTACACTAAGTTTCAGCTAAAGTCTGAACCACAATCTTGTCGCAACACTTTATTACTTTCTTCTTTGACTTCATATACCATATGGTTTTAACACATATTTCCTTCTTACCCACCACCAAATATGTTATTACAAGACATGTTGTGAGTGAGTACTTTATAAAAGTTAATTTAATAACTCTTACTTGCTGGTCATTCCAATAGGCACCTCTGAAGTATCCAAATTTTTAAATATAGGACACAATGCAGTGAGTAGCTTTATGAGATTTTATTTGGATTGATTTGGACACTGGGACATTGTCTTTTGTCTCTACTTTTTATCAATTTTATTGATTCTCACATACTACCAGCTGTATTTTAATTCCCATGCTGGAAATGTAAGGAGACTTAAAAGGAAATGTCATTTCCTTGCTAAAGAAAACAACAGGTGGGAAGATAGAAAAGAGAAAGAAAGCAGTGTCTTTAGAAGAATAATTGGTCTACAGATATTTCACCTTTTACTACATTTTAAACTAAAAAGGGTCTGAGAAGATGGGTAGAAAAACAAACCACAATATTCGGCTGTCACAGTGCTCTAGAAACTTCGACTTCCATGATTTTGTATGTAATCACCTCCAACTCCCTCCTACTACTACTGCTGCTTTGTCAAGCTAATTATCTGGATTTTTGCCTTTGACTTGTCACTGTATGATACTGTAGTTACACTGCTATTTGTATATAAACTAGCTAAATTAGGATATAAAGATATATGCAACTAAGTTGCAATAAGTGAAATGGAAAATTAAGTCAAAACCTGGTAATTTCTGTAGGCAGTCATAGTAAAGTTGGTAAATAATTAAAATGATAAAAATTCTCAACACAGAAACATTTAGTGCGGGAATGAGTTAAAATAAAATTGGCATTGTTTACCAAGATACCTATAATTTGGTTTACTTTGGCCAACTTCATAAAGACTATAATTTACATAAACAAATGTGGGAGGCATCTGATCATCATCAATTCTATAGCCTAATGTTTAGGGCTTTTCTGGAAGTAAAAAGTAAGTATAATTCTGAATTGCTTGTCTGGGTCTCCCTCTTCCATGGTAATTGCTGCCACCACTGATCAGTTCAAACTCTGAATATTTTACAAGAAAGCATTCACAATTATATTTAGGTGTTACACACATATAGATTGAGTTCAAGACAATCTCACCAATTCAACACAGCAGGGGATGTAATTATTTCTCTGTTTACTATCTGATTCCTAGTCAGTCTGAAGTGCTGAAATGTTCATGGTAGTGCCAAACAAGATTACTCAGCAAGCAGAGTAGTTTAAAATCTTAAGGAACTTTATTTTAGATTTCTATTTTAGATTTAACCTGAATTAAACATTCTTCATTAAGTACTGAACTTAAATGCTGCCTTAGTCACTGACTCCTTCTATATTTAGCTTTACATCTGTAGAGAGGGAAAAAAATTATAAAAGATGGGATTCAAGAAGTAAAACGTAAGGGGATGACAGAGGTTTTGACCTAGCTGGAGAAACCAGATTTAGAATCAGAGCAGAAGATGAGAGAAGGTTGAGAGTTCTATGCAAGCAATTTTCTCATAGGTGCAGGGTTTCTTTGGATGTTCAGAGTTACAAGGTGTACAATTTTTGAAGCTTTGCATTGATTTTATAGAATTTAAACAAGCTTCTTAGATATAAAGAAATCTCTGAGAGATTTGATTTGCCAGATTCCGACAGAGATGAGGATTAGTGTTTGTACTATAGCCCACCACAAAATATTGCTGTTGGTTTCTTCACTTGTTTTCCGAAATTTTTCTTCACGCTCCTAGAAAATAAAGAAAAAAGCATTATTACCTTTTGTCAAATGTATGTTTCATGTTAACTAGGAAAGCATCCCTCTTCTGCGTAGTGGTGAACAGAAACATTTTTCCATGTGGATAAAAATGAAGAGTTATACTTATCTGTATGGTGGATATCTTCACAAATCAAAACTGAGAAGCAGACACACTGCATCCTGAAGCAGGAAGGCAAACAGAGCTTCTCTTGTTCACTGAAGATGTATTGTGCTAAACTTATTCTATTAGTACAGATTTTAACCTGTTTAGGTTTACAGTCACCTCCATGTTGCTGTCAAGAGCCCTTTTGCAGCCAAATTTCTGGTTTTGGGTAACTAGTTGATATATTTCAAACACAGTTTGCATGCATATGCATGCATATAGAACAGTGACTGAGTGTACACTTGTTTCAAGAAGGACTTCATGTCTGCCTTCATGGGGATATATAAATATACTCTCAGTCATTTCCTTCCCCATTCAATAAAGTTTGTGCATGCAGGGCAGCGTGGAAACAGCAGCTGGCAGCATCACCCACAAGGCCACCTGCTCGGCTGCTGTGGCTGAGTCTGACCAAGAAAACTTTACTTGGAAAGTCCTGCTTTAAAACAACACCTGCTGCTATGAAATAACACCTGTTGCTACAAGCGTGAGTCCAGAGCGATTAATTAGTTTTATGTAACCACTTTAAAATACTTTGCAAGGTAATAGAGAGTATTTGGTTAAATATCTATTGATTTTTTATACTAAAAAAACCGCTGCAATTGGATAATAAACCTCATAATACTTTATAAATCAATAAGCCTATGTACAGTATTTTAATGTTTCCATTAGGGGAAATACATACTCTTTCATAGTCTTGTTCTCTGGTCACGTGATGAATTTGCTCAATTAGATGTTCTAATCTGACATTAACTTCGTTCACTTTGTCTTTGGCTTGAATAGTAGATTCATCCAAAAAATGTTCCCCAACTCTGATATCCAAGTGGATACGCTGTAAACAGAAAAAATTGTTCTCATTACTGTATGTTCTGTTTTCTAAAATTCCTTGGAATAAAAATGAAACAATGAATAATTTCCCCTTAAGAACATTGCAGGAAAATAGTTTTAATTGCTTTTAAAAATCCCTCCTAAAATTTGAATCAGGTGGAAAATTAAAAGGGTTTCTTAATTTTAATTTTAAATTAGCTATACAAAATTACCTAAATTCACTAATGTTAGGGCATTATTTTATGCTAGTATTGATTCAACAGCCCAAAATAGTTAAAGAAAGAAAGAACTGATCATTATATTTCACATTTCGTCCTAATATTGCAGAAATTACTATTTTTTAATGGTACTGTTGGAGGCTTTTTACAAATACACTTCTAGGTTCCCTGACATACCGTTTTCTTCACATTATTTATCCAAGCTGGAATATCTCCTAATATCCTCCAGGCTGTTGTATGATCTATAGCAGCAATGCCTCAAGCCAGCCAAGCAATAGAACCATAGAAAGAAGAGAGAAGAATGGAACTTGCAATGTTATGCAATTTATTTTGGCATGAATGAAAAATTCTACTAAAACTAGTAGGAGAAACTTCTCCTAGAAGCCAATTAGTACCTAAGAGAAAATAAAAATGTTTTAGCCAAACAAATAATCTGCAAAACCCTAGAAATTGATATTACCATAATAGAAGTTAGGTCTGCTCAGAGATCAGCCACAAATGAAGAGTGTGTCTTCTTTCAGCTGCCTTGAAGTTACCTAACTGTATAGGTAAAAATCTATCTCACAACCTTGTTAATTTCTTTATTTTTGCTTGAAATAGTTAAGATAACCATCTGGTTTTTACAAAGAACAGTTAGAGATTTACCTTCACTAAGACATATAAAGGACAATATTTTCCTTTTTTTATTTCTGTGTTCTCAAACAAACATCATTATTTAATATTTGTGATATTAATGTTCTCCTTCCCTACATCTCTTGGCTTCTTTTATATGAGATGGTCAGAACTCTACATGGTGCATGTATCATATAAAAAAAAAGTTAATACACCCCCATCTATACCAGATAAAAAATTACCTGCAGATCCTCAGGATCACATTCATGGTGCATATTTAACTGTGACCAACCAAAGCTTTATCCCCTTACTCTCTCTAGTTGATAAACTCCAGATTTTTTTTTTTTTTTTTTTTTTTATGATTAGACCTAATTGCTTTTGCAAAGTATATTATTAAATTTCCATTAAATTCTATCAATCATCCTGTAAAAACACCTTGTTATTCCTGCATAACAATCCTACTCCAGTACTGTTATTTCTGGGTTATCTACATGTTTCCAAAGTGCACAGCTAGGATGAGATTCAGCCTATATTAACACATTTAGAAGATGTTTATTTTATCTGGTTATTTAGTGCTTTTTCCATCAGCTGAGGAGAAAAAATCCCAAACCACTCTAGAGAGTACTTCACTTCTGGTTTTGGGAAGCAGCAAATAGATGAAATTTCAAAACAGTATTTGTGATTTTTTTGCTGCAATCAGTAGAGCCACAATATCACCTCTGATTTTTTTTTTCCCCAAATCTGCGTTGAAACCAACCTTGCTGGTAGTAGACAATAACAAGAATGCTGACATATTTTTCATTTGAATATCATAAAATGTTCTATTTTCATTAGGAATCCAATTTAAGTTAGTGAATACATGGAATATCTTTATGACAAGTGCCTGTGTTAGTCAATCTTACATATTTGTCTTTTTGATCCAAATTAGTTGTTCTTATTGATCAGAATCTTTCACATTCAAGGCACAATACAAGCATTAAATCTATCTATCCCTAGTCCTGCCTCTTGAATGCTAAATTTTTAAATACAGAAACAGTCTTGTTATTGCTTCATCTGCATAATTCTATGTTTGCTTTCTTTAATCACTAAAAATTTTGGATTATCTGATTGAAGTTAGGCCAACTTCTAATCCAGTTTGAAATCTCTGCTGTTGGTAAATGGTTTATACTGTTATAACAAAGAATATTTAGGAAATACACCTACCAGTTTACTTCCTGCAATCACTGCAAATCTTGTGGAGTTAGACTGGAAACAGATGATATGCTCCCCAGAGAGGTAGGATGTAAAAGAAAAGGTCCCTTGTGGCCCATACAGTTTTGACAACAGTACCTGCAATTTAGATATATCCATTGGGATTGTAATTTATAACTACCAATAAAAAAAATCAAAAAAGAGTACTGTAAATTGGATGCAAAAAGGAATCAATTAAGCTGCTGACATCATTACATTTATCTAAGTTTCAGAACAGATTTAGAGAAAATGAAACAATTTTGGCTCATTGTGAGCTTTAAATTATTACAGAATATTGCAATATACAAAAGCCAGTGCCCTCTAAAGCATTTAAAGTTTGAAAACTGAGACCTTGTCTAGGCAGGGAAATAAATTGTCCATTGCTGGAAAAGTTCAGGACCTCATGGCAGCTCAGGCAGCTGCTCTGCACAAGGGCTGTGAGCAGCCTCATGGGGACCTTGACTTTGGGTTTTGTTTATCATCAGCACTCCTTTCTGCTGCTCAAGTACATTCTGTACCATTTTACTTCATTAGCGAATTTTGGGGTTTTATTTTTAATTTAACTTGTTTTCTCAGTTGTCACTTATCCTTCTTATTGACAGTTTTTTTCCAAATCTGGTAGTAATGCTAAAACTGTCTAAACACATAATTATCAAATATCATAATTTTCTTTTTACTTTTATCTTTCAGCATCAAAATGCTGAACTAGCCGGTAGACTGTGGATATACTTCTTTCCAAGAAGTGTCTTTTATTTTTAGATAGTACTGCCTGCCAGTGCTAGTAGTCAAGTCCTGAATCCTAAGTAAAGCATTTTTACCTCACCAGAAGGACTTGTGACAGTCACAAACATTCCCAAACCAGGAGCAGATTCAAGAAAGTCATGTTTGTGTATATCCCAGCGTTGTACTTTGTAATTCCCTGAATAAAAACATAGATAAATCTGTTAAATAAAACATAGCTTAATGTTAAACATACTAATTGCTTTTTCAGGAAATATACAAATATATACTTATTTCATGTGTTTATGATTAATATTACTCAGGGGTACTTCATAACAGAGTGAAATGCAATAAATTTTTACTACACTAGAAAATGTTCTAAAGTACTACAAAAAAGGGTTAATTAACAAGAAAAACTTTCTGATTACTCCTAATGCTCTGGGAAGATTAGCCTCTAGAAGGCACACTGAGACTTCCAAAAGCACAATGTGCTGTACTCAAATAACATTTTATGGATTGTCTTTCTCTTATCAAATTATTTTTAAAAAAATCAATTTGTATTATTTTTTACTATCCCCTTGAAATCTTACATTTAGAGTATTGTAGATTAATTTAATGTTCTTCTGATATCAGAGGTGAAATGAAACTTTAGTACATCGTAAATCGACTCTTTTCCTGACAGCATTTATCAAAAAAGTAACTCTCCCATTCATATGGGGAAAACCATGTTACAGAAATTCTCATATGAATGAGTACATCAGTCAGAATGTGCAAAAGCACACATGTAAGCAGCAGTTCCACAGCTGTAGAATTAAAAAACATTATTTTTCTCTGTTTAATCAGTAAAGCACTCTGAAAACCTGCATTTCTTTGTATGATGGATACACACAATGTTTGAGGACTTTAAACCTAATCCCTGCTGCAGGGAGTTATTTTCAGAGTGCCCTTTTCTGGTTTTTTACCGTATTCATCAATCACAGAAACTGCTGCTACCTTTCCAGTTAACTTTGTTATTGCATGGGTTAGATCATCATAAAGCATTGACAGGTACCTACCAACTACCAAGGTGTCACTGGGAATATCTTCAATTATGCATTTCTCTTCTCTTTCTCCAATGTGAAAATACAGAGCGAGGGAAAAAGAAATCCAAAAGTTCATAAGAAATCCTATTAATTTGCTTTTCATGGTTTTTTTTATGCTGTACTGCTTTTGAAGATAAATAGTTACATACAAATGCCTGTAGTCCTTTGGTTGTTCCTTGTTTGCTGCTTATCAGAGTATTTTTGAGAGAAAAAAAACTGTGAGAAAAGGCAGCTGGTAGTTACACATTTATAAATAACTACAGCATGTTCTGGAGAATGAGATAACATGGAAAAGACACCTTTTAAATTCTTTCTTCTTTCCCAGCATCAAGATTAAAATTTATTTTGTACACTTAGAAGAGCATGAAGCTGAAAGAGCCTCTCAGGTGCTTGAGATTGGTTCCCTAGATTACTCTATGCAACTATATTGGCTTCCTCTTCCCATAAACTGCTCAATTTTCAACTTAATGAAGTTATTATTTCCCATTTATTCAGGGTGATTATTCCAGAGCTTCACTCCTCTTTTATTAAGCAAACTTTTAATTTCCATCCTAAATCATTGTACAAATGTAGGCACCTGTATAAAACCCACAGGCACTACATAAAAGGACTATAAAGAAGTCAAAGGAACTTGAATAATCAAATAATCCATTAAATAATCAAATAACTTTAGTGAATATGGTATTGCAGGGAAAAACAACAACGTTATCACTTTCAGAATAAGATTTTTTTATATAGGAATGGCTATTTCCTTAGATGCTTCCTAATACATTCTCTGTAGAAAGTTAGTGTAAATCAAACACTGATTGAGGTTCTTATTTTTATTCTTTGTACTAATATAGACCAATGTGTGTATGTCTGATGACAAATTCATTTATCATTCAAATGTTTCTTGTCCTATAAATGGAGATCACTCTTGTCTGAAAGGTTGGCCTGAATGGTCATATTCCAGTAGTGAGGACCCACCTGTGGGATCACTGCCAGTCAGGAGGACCCATCTTTCCTCATAAAATTTATGTTATCCCAATTTCATGAGAACACATACTTTTCTTGTATCAAGGAGGAAGGGTGGACAGCCCTTCATCTTCAATATCTGTAACGATATTTTGGGATGATAACTCCTACTGGATTATTTCATGTCTGCAAAAGGACTGATTTGTGCTTGCTGCCCTTCATTGCATCTGCCATCTTTGAAGTTGACTCAACAAAGGAATGCCTGCAAAACACTGGCACAGGCTTAGGACCATCCTGGGTTCAGTACATTTGGAAGTTGTAGCACAAGTATTAGTTCACCTCTAAAAATCACCCGTCAGCATCCCCATATTGAGAGTTTGTCAGACAAGAACTGATTCCTTACACATTAGTTCTTTGACTCCATGTGGTTACAGATAGAGGGATAAAACTTACATCTCTCTTTTTAGCTTTCTGTTGACCACTTGTGGCTTTCAAAATTCTGAGTTCCAGTGGTAGAACACAAGATATACAAGGTGACACCACATTACCCTTCTCTCTTCTGTCCAGACCCATTGAACAGACACACTCCTTCTGTACTTTTGGAGCAAACGCTGCCATAGTAGGGCTGCTGGACTTCAAGCAAATAAAAATAATTCAGTCTTCAGGTAATCAGGTTGTTGTGCAACATACTGAGAGCTTTCTTTTGTCTCAGGCATTCAGATTTTCTGTAAATTGTCATGGACACAACTTCTGCATACTGCAAAAATCCCTTTGAACAAGATCTGGCTGACATCAGAATTGCTGTATCAAGTGTTAGATTTATTTCTTGAGAGTGTTAAATATTGTCATGGAATAGTCTGAGTTACTTTATTATGTTGGATCATTCATGACAGATCAATGTCATGAATATACTTCAATTACCTGGGACTGGGAATGTAATGAAATGAAGCTTTTTGCTTTGAATAGCATCAGATACTCTCAGATCTTTTGTTGCACACTTATTTCATAATAGGAATTTAATTTGGTGTTGATTATTTTTGTAGGACCACTGTTTAATTCTGTGGGGAATTCCTTGTTGCTACACTTTACCATTAACCACATCTTCCATTCTGCAATAATATCTGCCATGGCATCAAAGCTGATTCTTTCTATAAAACATTCTTGAAAATAATTGTCTTTACAAATCCATTTCAAGCTTCTTTCCAAAGTAGATTTTCTGAGATTAGCTTAGAAAGACTTTCCAAAGACTTTCTGAGATTAGCTTACCCCAGGAATTAATTTGCCTGTTTCCTTCCCTAAATCTCATGTATTTAAGGCCTCAGCATCTTGGCTGGTAACCATCTGTAACATGAGATACAAGGGAAAAGGAAGGAAGAGCTTCTCTGTGTTATTTCCTGGTCCCAAAATTTTTAAGGGAATTCCAAGGCTGCTGAAGCTACAAAGTCCTAGCAATATCCACACAGTGATCATGTACCTCACTAATCAGTTTAATAAATGAATACTATGAGAAATGTGCTCCATCACTAAGAATGTGTTTCATTCACTGTGTCCACAGTCTTGCTAAGTAATGGCTCCATCTCTGTGGTTTGCGAAGGGAATACCTGGAATTATATTTATGGCCAAGCAATACACAGCCATGGGGGCATCCTTAAAGACTATATTTATCAAGGTCTCCTGAAGTTACAGAATTAAAAAAAAAACCCCCATATCCAGGTAACTGGCTAGATAGGAAACTGCTGTTTTTGAAGGAAGCTGCAGTGAATATTCATGTATGTAAACACCCTAAAATAGCAAAGTTACATATCACTGACTGGAGTTTGCTGAGGTGTGTTGGTCTGTTACATACTCTCATTCTACTCCACTTTCTTATCCTTTCTCCTTCAGTGTCCTTTGGAAAACTTCGGTCTCCAGGAGTTTGAACAAATACTGGGACCCCTCCACTCAAATTATATTTTGTAGGACTGAAATTTCAGGTCATGTATGCTACTGCCAATGCAGGTATTCTTTTTCTGGGCCTGTGTCTTTATTTATTCTGGGCATGTGAAGAAGCAAAGCTGTAGTGTTTAGAGAACTTCCAGGAAAGACCTTGTGGGTTTTGAGTTTGTTTTTCCTAAATCGTAATTTAGAATTGCATCTGATATCTGCTCAAAAACTTTATTGAGCTTAATTTGTCTCTTGACAATTTGAAATAATTTCCTACTCTCTGAGAATATTTAAATATATACTACAATATATGCTTATGTTTTCTGATATGATGGTAAATGTGTAAACACATCATAAATAAGTGTAACAGAAAACACAGAATGGTTAAAACTAATACATAAAGAAGAAAGAAAAATACTGACAATTAAACACAGAATAGTGTAGTAACACTACATTATAGAGTGGAAATAGAGAGAACTTTAAAAAATAGGTATGATAACAGGAGTAAGTGAAACAATTTTGAACAAAAGACAATACTGAGAATCTGAAGAATGAGAGAAGAGCAGAAATTCCCACACTTAGTTCTAACAACTATGTATTTATCACCATTTGCAGGACCAGTGAAGTCTAGTCTGATAAAATTTCAAATTTATTTGTGTCTTTGCAAGATATCTCTCTCGGAAAAAGAAATACAGAGAAATGTTTAAATGTTTCAGCCCTGTGGAGAATACAGTGTGCTTCTTTAAGGACAAGAGAAATTATCTTGTATTTGGCATATTCTGGAAAGAACCTACTCAAATCAACTCTCAATACCTGTCCTGTAGATTTATAAAATTGCAGTGTGCTGTAAAAGTTTTGTGAGCTGACTTAAAAGTTATTCTATTGAATAAACATTATTCCAAAATTCTTTTCCTAGTTGGTAGCCACAGCTCTTCATAAGCTATATGTTACATTCATTTTTTAACAGTTATTTGACCATTGAAACTTGCAGTCAGGAGCAGTTTCTGACATGTGTTTTGTTAGAGCTGTATGTACCTTAATTTTAGGTAATATATACACAAATAGCAGCAAACACATATAAAGAATCATGGACACATTTAGTACATATAATGTTAATGGTATAATTTAAGCTATGGTCAACAGCAGTAACTTTGAGATTAAAGTTGTCTCATGAGGGATACATGCCAACAATCAGTTTTTGAATCTCAGCTAGCACTTTTAATTCAGCTCAGTTGTTTTCTATTGCTATCCACACTTCTGATTTTTTTTCTTACACTTCTGTAATTTTGTTGGCTCAGTGTCCTCCTGGCAGTTATTCTTCTCACTTTTGAGAAAGAAATAGAAAAAGACATTTTCATATATTCAAAAGTCTCAAGACGAGTTTACTCTGTTCCATTATTGTCTTAACCGAACTGCAAACATCTGGTCACTCTGACTTTTGTAAGTAGCTTCTGAAGAAATGCACATTAAGCAAGGTTAGAAAGACAACAAAAATGCCAATAAATTATAAAAACATAATTTAGAGGGGAAAACTATTTTCTAGTTATAAATAGCTGTAGATAAACAAATTACAATATTTAAGGAGGTTATTATATTTTGTGATTGAAAGATTTTTACTGTGAAGTAAAAATGTGAAGGACTTTCCAAATGTCTTCTTTTCTGCCACTAGAGGGTACTCCAAGAACTTACAGTGTATTTGGAGGAAGGATTTATTTGGGGGGTTTGGGTCTGTAAATTATCCTGTACTGTTGTTGTCCTACTAAACCTTAGGAACTTAACCCCCCAATATCTTGATATTAAATAAAAACTTTCAAAACCACTCTAATACAGCTCTTCAGCAAAATAGTGCAGCGTAACCAATTTATAAAGAACATTGATTGATGTAGTTTAGATTTAAACTTATCCTACTTTTAAATTATCTTAATTTTTATCTTTTCTTTATTTCAGACACAATTTTCTGGTTCACATCCTGTTTCTTCATCCAGGTTTGGACAAGGCATTCCGTTATTGGCAGGCTGAAGAAGTACAAAGCGAGTTCGGATCTTGGTCCCCGTTTCTCTGCAAACCCCTCTGCAGAGACCCCAGGAAGACCATTGTGAAACCTCGCAGTCCAGAGGTGTTTCTGCAATACACACAGCAGAGAGGGGACTTTACATCGGCTTGTACTTGAGTCAAGTACGCAGTTGGAAAAGCATTAAGGAGTGATCATGAAGCAGCATCCTTATACAAAATATATATGATATTAATCAAATAGATATGTTGTTTCATAATTTTTTTTAAAAAAAGTCTGGTTTTGGCTCCTAAACTCATCAGTATTATTGTTTTTGCAGTCTAGAGCCTGTCTGAGGAATTATAGTAGTACTGAAGCATATTATGTCTTGAATGAAAATACAGAATTATTTAAAAGAAAGCTATGCTTAAAATGATTGTACTGGAAAGATTGAATTAAAAAACATTTACAGTCAATTTTTGTAACTCATTTTCCTTTGCAAGGCTTACTAAAACACTGGGATTAAAGCTTTTCTCTGGTTTATTTAGGTATATTTATATTTCTTTGCAGGCAGCTATTGTTCCTACAGTTGTTCATATTGAATTCCATCTTACTTTTGTCCCAATTTGCTTCAGAAATAAATTCAGAAATTTAATTATCATTAAATCATCTTGCTACTTTTGATGTGTACACTACTCTTCCAGTTGCCAATAAGGATATTCTGTCACTAGAAGCTTTCTAATGCTGAAAGGATTTTCACTATAGTTTTCATTTGGTGCAAGAAAACAAATTAGAAACTCTGCAGTACTATGCATAATGTATGCTTCTATCTAAAATAAAAATTATAAAAAGGAGGTGAATATTCCTTAGCAGATTAAATTAAAATAGTGCTTGTCACAGGAAGTTGCATCAAAACTGCCTGTTACAGCATTTGTGGGTAAAACAGGTGTGCACGAGCCCATCTTTAAATGCCACACTAAATGTGTTACACCTGGTATAAATTTCTGGTGTTACAGTGAACTCACCACTTCTGTTGACATCCCTCTCTGTTTCTAAAGTGAATGAGGAACACTGCTTGACCTCTGTTAATTAAATCTGCCCTTTTAATTCCAGAATAAATTTTTAAACAGATTAATTTATGGGTTTATATGCAAGAAAGTGGGGATTTGTGATTAAAAATGATTTTTGAAATACCATACTTTAAATGCAGTTTTAAATTTATATCATGAACAGGGCCAAATGTTCCTTTCAAATCTTATGGGAAAGACATATAACTGTAAATTAGATGTGTAACACTCACTTTGGATATTTCTTGTTTACTAATAGCAATACATTAAACCACTATAAATTGATAAATACATTTATTAAATTGTAAATAACACATTAACTGTGTAAAGAATGAGCTTTATTTTAGTGGTTGTAAGGTGACCAGCACAGTGCTAGAGACTTGCAATCTCCAGACAATCTGGAGAAGCTCCTGGAACTTGGCAACTCTTTTGGGAATACATTGCTCCCTTAGAGCAAATATTGTGTTAATTATATGTTTACTCAGAGATTTGAAAATCACCCTTATGATGGACTTGGGTCAGTAGTTTGCATGTCTTCCTACCTATTCAAGATTATTAGCTAATATTTTTGAGAAAATGAGAGAACTTTATTTTTTTTTATCAGGATTTATGTTTCTGTTGAAAATACGTCCAAATCAATTGAATTATATAAACTTTTATTGTGTGTAACTGCCAAGCTCTGACCCAGAAGGAGACAAAAATAATGGTTCTTGGCTTCATTGTTATGTGAAACCTTACAGATGAATATTTACTTTGAAGTTGCAAAGAGTTTGGGAATGTTGATTCTGATTGAGTGTCATTTGTTTCTTATAAAATTCACTGAGCTACACTGATACAAAGGCTTGGGTTGCCCTTACTGTGGATATAGCCCAGTCCTTTGAATCACAGCTGAAATATGCAATCCCTTACTTATTCTTTCAGGAATTCTATTTTATGTCGACTGGCTTGTTTTATTTCCCATTTTTGAGTCTGGAACTACTCCTATGCAAAAAGGAGAATATTCTGCCTGACCACCTGTTTCATCCACATCACCAGATTTCCACATACTTCTGAGTGAATGGAAAAAACAGAATTGAGAAAGTCTACTAATCACTTACCTGAGACAGTGTCTATTATTTCATTGGTTTTGGCTGGAAGATTAATAAAAGGTGCAGAAAGACCAAGCTGGCTTTTCTTTATTTTTACCATTGTTACTTGAGCAATTGGTGGCAAAATTTTGAGTTTGGGATAATAAAATGAGTTTGCTGGGTGACTTGGAGAGGAACAAGTGATCTGTGAAATAAAAGGGAATATTAAAAAAAACTAAGAAGGCAACTGTAAAATCATGTTTGTAAATCATGCTAATACTTTTTGGCCAATAATTTGCATACAACCAGTTTCTATGAACCTCAGTT
Source organism: Cettia cetti (assembly GCA_013401135.1). NCBI lineage: Eukaryota > Metazoa > Chordata > Aves > Passeriformes > Sylviidae > Cettia > Cettia cetti. The sequence goes on from VZUI01040443.1 coordinate 36,095, forward strand.
CACATAACTATTCTCGTCATCCCAGAATTTTTAATGCAGGATACTTGACTGAATACAGGACTGTGGTAGGAGGTCCTGTGAACACAGTAATGTATGAAATGATTTGACAGAAAGAACTGGATTTTATTGCAAGAAGAATCCAAGAAGAATAATAACTATTAAACAATAATATTAGGTATGCTATAGGACCTGTCATATGGATGTGGGAAGCCAAATGCTTTTCTCTTCCTTTCCTCATTACTTGTTAGCACACCATTTGTTGTAGAAAAACTCACCTTTAAGAAAGGATTAAGTGAATACTTATAGTATTCAAAACATTTGAATCAAAATCCTTCATTCCACCACTCTTAAAATGCCAAAAGCAAAGTGAGGCATAGAGAGGATGAAATGAGCAGAGTTTGAAAGCAGTGTCACCACAGTGAAGTTCTCTGCTTTCTTTTAGGTCCTTTCCCTCAAATGTAACAGTTTCAGGTTTCAGCAGTACTTTCAACTGAAATTTCCTCCTCACAGCAGTATTTGCTACTAAGAATTTTCCTGGTTAGATTCACCTTTGGTGATGTCAGGACTTTTATATTTTTGTTTTCCTGGCAATTTTGAGGATTGTTAAATACCTAAAAAATTATCAGCTCATGCAAAAAATGTAGAGGCAAATTCTCATGAACCATTTACATTTACCAAATAAATTTCAAAGATACAGAAGATAAACAAAAGCAGTAGGTTTATCTGTTATTTAATAAATCCATAGAGAGAGAGCATCAGTACTCTGAAATACTGAAATCAGTTTCCCAATTTTAGAATAGTTATCTTTCAAAGGGTAGACTCAAACCATATCAGTATGAAGTGCTAAACTATGTCCATGCACCTACCTCTGTAACCGTGTCCTGTGGAATAGTGGCAAAGTTTGGGGAGGAAAATGTGAATCCACTATCAGTTCCAGCATCATATGGAAATAGATCTACTGATACTTCATCCATCCAGTGGCCTTCTTCACAGAGATTTAGGCTGTCAATGCCCACGAACCAGTCGGGGCTTGGAACGATCCGTACAACAAACGAAACCTAATGAAAGACAATGACCCATCAGGATTGCATCACTTGCTTTGGAATGCTTCAGTCCTGCTTATAGTAATTTTCACTCAAAGTTCTCGAAATAAAGTAATATTGCTCTTTTATTTTATAGAAGCTGTGCAGTGCTCCCTGCAATGTGACACGCTTTTTAGGAACTCTTTTTCATTATATGTTTGCTACAAGTGGGAAATCAAATATTTAATTTTGGTTGCTGGTAACATAAAATAAACTTTCTAAATTAGTATGTACATTTACTTACTAAGGGATGTCTTGGATGCACTTCTAATTCAGTAGAAGTTTGTCCTGTACCACTGGAAATTGCAGGAGCAGAGAAGATTCCATGTACACTCTGAATTTTCTCTCCAGCTTCTTCTATTTCTTTCATTAATGCCCATGCTTCACCCTTTTCAGCAAAATCACGTACACCATTGCTGGCATATTCATTTTTTTTCCACATGCTGTAGTCAGAACTATGAGTAACACCTATTTGAGTGAATACATGGCAGGACATAAAAGTCTGATTTAGAATGTCCCTACTTCTTCGTTTTCTCTGTTTTATATCTGAAGTTTAAAAAATGTCTATAAAATTGAGTGAACACTAAAACATTTGGCTTATCACTGCTTCTTTCAGCTGCAGCCAATTGAAAACAGAAGTAAATTGAAAACAGTTGTAGATTTTGGAAAACATTCTGCATACTGCAATATCTGTATTTTATTCTTCATAACTTTGGCGCTTTTTTTTTCCTTTTTCATTACTTATCTTACATCACTATTAAAGAAAAAAGACCACAGAGGTCAAGAGGCTTATCAGCTCTTAAAACTGTGCGTGCTTCACTTACCTAGCAAGCTTGACCACTGTGCTGGGGGCCTATAGAGTGGATACTGCTTCGGGAAAGCAGTTTGACTCCATTTCCCTATGAAGATTATCTTGTATTTAGCAAGTTCCTCTGCTGTGCAAAGAGCATCCTCCCCCACAGGCAGGCTGCTGGCGTAACCCAGCATTGTTACAAGTACTGTCCAGAGAACTTTACAGGAGCAGTAGACAAACATCAAGTTTTCCATTCCCTTCCACACAAAAAGAAAGAAAAAAGTGTTAGCCATATTAGTCGCTCTAAACTAAAAAATTAATAACAATTACCTAAGTAATTGTTATAACCAAAGAGAAAGTAGATATCTGAAACACTAAAAATTGCTATGCTTCTGCAAACATTAATAATGCTTTCAGATTTGTTACTTCCATGCTATATACTACAAACCTGTAACTTTAGCTGGGACAAGTGTTTCTAATGAAAATGAAAATGAAAATAAAAATATCTTATCCTTGTCCGTAGCAGTAACTCAGAGAAAAATCTGTTTCTGATTTTCTTTTGAAATCTGATTAGAGTCACATCTTGATTTAATTAGAGTAGCAACTGTTTCTGTGGAAAACATTAGTGGTGTATTTATTCTTCTAAAGATTAAATTGCAGGTTACTTTGCCAAAAGAAATGATTTATTTTAAATTTATGTTCTACAAAGGCTGTTTTATAGCATAACATTTAACGTCAAATACATTTCATATTTATATTAATTACTTTGCTGTCATAATGTGAATTAAAAACATCATAACTCATTGAGATGGTTTAAACTACACAGTTTTAAAAAATCAATGTTTTTTAAAGTTACTGTCATAGGTTGTGGCAGATTTTGATTTTAAATTAACATGGTAATTGCACAGACTGTTGAATTCCACAAATTGTTTAAAATAACAGCCTTAAAGACAGATTTTTAAATGTCTTTGTCCTTTGAGAAAGCTATACAAACTTAAGTAAATCACTAGTAATATATTAGTTTGCAAAAGTAGCTATGAATACTCACTAAATATTCCTCTGGATCACTGGCAGGGGGAGAGCACCTGCTTTTGCTGGCAGCTGAGTTGGTCTGCAAGAGAAGACAGTAGGAGCCTTGCTATTTATGCCTGAAGAGGGTCCCTTTGGTCCAACAGTTATTGCAATCTTTAGACTTTCCAGGTTTGCAAAAATCATGCCATCTTCTTGTTTGCAAGCTCTCTGGATGGACTAGCAGAGGTTTCCTGTCTGTCAGCTGGTTCAGATTCCTTATCAGAAGACTGAGATGCCGAAAAGACAAAATGATTTTTAAAAATGCCTTGGATTCTTAGTAACAGTTTGAGTTTTCTGGTGCCTTTACAGTTCTCTGCTCTTATTAATGCCTCCAAGCTATACAAATGAACTGATTCCAACACTGAAATAGTTCTAGTGAATACTCTTTAAATGAGAAACATGTTTTCTTGTAAGTTTTATTGTCTGACAGATGCTCCTTCCAAACATTTACAGAGAGCTTGCTCACTCTCACACACCATATGCATGTGTTCAAATAAAAGGGGTGAGGCAGCTAAAAATGTCAAGAGGAAAAAAAAGTTACATTTCATAATTGCACATACTCACACATACTGTGTCTCCTGCAAATATGAATTAATTTAAAGTAGTGGGGTATATATTTTTCTGTGTACAGTACTGTATGCTGGATGATGAAAGGGCTCTGTAACATTGTGGTTTCTTTGGAAAGAGTGGTTTTGGGAAGCTCAGAGATTTTTCTTAGCTTTCTTCAGACTAAAAAAACCCAAATAAAAATCTCATTATTACAGTTAAATCATCCTCTGTAGCACAGTACATATACCTACATAACTAAAACCAGTTAAATTGTTTATGAAAAAATAAGCATTATAGAGTGATCCAATTAAAAAATAATGTTTAATCTTTACTGTTATTTTCCCCACCACCTTTCAAATAAGGAAAAACAAAAGGCTTGATGCCAAACCTGTAAGGTTAACAAATGCTATTGTGGCTAATCAGCAAATCATAATTTTGCAGTGAACCATGAAAATAATATTTCATAGAGTTTTCTTTAGAAATTGTGAGGAAATTGTGAAAGTACTTAAGTACTTTCCCAGGTCTCTATCATGATGGTGCAGCACATGGTAAAAGACCCAAACAAACCCAGTTATTTTCCAGACACAGCTCCCAGGGCATCACAGGTTAAGCACACAGCACACAGCTTTACTGACACACTGTTGTCCACCAAACATGTCTGAGCTTTGTGGCACTTTAACTGGAAACTTCCCTCCCACCTCGTGGTAACTTCAAGCCAGGAGGTGAATAAACTGGGATGTCTGGATGGAATTTCCATCAATTATTCTGCTGACAAAATGGAATCTATTGCAAGTTTTAACATAGATGGCTACAGCACCTATAGCCACAATTCTTCTATATCTGGGTAGATGTGGGAATCCTGTAGCAGGCTAAGGCATCTAGGCATGGACGTGCCCTTTATTTCCAAGGTCTCTTCCTCCATCCCATGTTAATGGTATGTTTTCCATAATTTATTTCTCTTCCAGTAGCCGGACTCCACTAAGAAAAAGAGCAATGAGCTTTCATGGATACTTTTATACAAGTTCTTTGAGTGTTTGTTGAAGGATGATACTTGAATTACGTCCAGCTCACTCCCTCCTACGCACAGAATTCCAGATCCACAGGTTTCTTAGAGATTTTAATTTAATAACATCCAGCCCATGCAGCCCACTAGAACTACACAAAGGTCCCACAAATTTAAAAGTGTATTGCTAAGTGTATTGGTAAATCTACTTAAAGTTTGCATATTTGTTATTAAATAGCCTTAAACTTCTGTAGGTTTTGTTGTCATCACAATTACTGAGTCAGTGAACTTCACATTCTGAAACTTACTGTGGCACTTCCAGGACATTAGATGAGAACAAAGCAACTCGCTCTGGGTCTGGCACAGAAATATTTAATTTATCAGAATAGCCCTTTCCTTTCGAAGATAAATTACTGGCAAAAGGCACATCACCAGACTAGATTATTCTGGTTCCATGACTACGTGTTATGAATACACCCAGGAATGGGACAATACACACAGGCTGCATAACTTGGCACTGGACCTTTCCCTGTTTGCAATGAGGGTTTTACTATGACAGATTTCTCATGATTAAATTCTGCAGGACCTAGAGCCTCATTCTTACCTTTGTTGAATTCATAATGAAATCACTGGGCAAATTACTGTAAACTTATTTAATTATCTTGTATCACTACCCCCCTCCCCCTAAGGCTGAGTGAAGAGGAAAAAAAAAAAAAAAGAAAAATCATGCAGAGTAATGTTGTCAGAAAATCCTAACTTGAAGATTCACTGTCTTATTTCTTTAAATAGAAACTGTGTTAAGCATGATCAGCCTTTGACATTGTGAAGGACATCAAAACACCAAATGTGTCCTGTAGATGGGAAGGAAAAGAAAGAGCAGAAAAAAAGCAGATTTCCAGTCAATGGATTACTTTCATGGCTGGGAATCACAGATGCCAAATTTCTGTGGGCCAGCAGTAGGAGAAAAAAAAATGCTGTGGGATCAGGACCTATGCTTGCATTCCTTCTTCAGTTTTCATGTCCCATTAGGAAGCTGCTGAGAACTCATGGAAAACTGGAAAAAAGAATTTCCCTTTAGAAACAATTTGCCTGTATTATAAATGTATTTTTTTTTCTTTCTCTTTTTCAGCAAAAAAGCTTTTATTTTACAAGTTTGTGTCTCTTCTGGTACACCTATTTTCTATCCATATGTGTACCTCTACAGACCCTGAAAGGTGGAGGGATTAGTCATACAAAGCTTGTTTTATTTAAGCATCAGTGCCAAAATGTGCCTTGGGTTAAATTTTGCTTGCAGAAGTGTGCAACTTCTGCTGTTTCCTGTCAATACAACAACAGTTTTACAGTTCCTGCAGCCTTTACCAAGATTCAGAGGACAAAAGCTGGAAAGTATAAAGCAAAGATGGTGTCCAGATACTTTTGGGTTTTAAATGTCCATCATAACTTTGTCTAAAATAGCCTGTATTTTTTCTAACAAAAAATAATTAAAGAAATGAAAAAAACAAGGGAAAAAAAACTACTTAAAAATACAGCAGTATCATCAATTTTATGTTGGCTCTGGAATCATTTACACTGTACTAAAACATTTAAATGAACAAGTTTAGGCTATCACACAGGAATATAACACATTAAAATCATGTAAATTCCATTTTGATTAGTCAGGGAATAATTTAGCCCTTTCTCTGGCAAGCAGCCAGATTGCCATGATTAGTTATGACTTTTCTATTAAACTGTAAGATTAAGAGAAAGGAAAATTTACCAAAATGATTAATCTGAAGTTAGTTCGCCCAGATTTAGTCAAAATAGAAGCTCCGAAAATTTTGTATTTATATTCCTGAGGTATCAACACACATTTCAGTTTTGCTAAAACAATTTCAGTTCTGCTGATAAGGAGTATATGTGCAACTTTGATATTCACAGGCTGCTTGACATGCTTATGACTAACTGGAATCTCTTTGTCTACCAAGAAAAACATTACATTGTATTACTTAAGAAGGGTTATACAGCCATACTTTCTCTCCTGTGGTTACCATGGAGACACATATAATTATGGGCACTCAGCAATGCCAAAGGTTTGCATTCAGTCAAAACCCTCTAAGTTGTAAAATCTCAGGACCAGAGTAGCAAGCAGCAGAATGTTTTATGATGGAGAAATTGTGGTGTTGGTTTGGGTTCTTTCACAAAAGAAAGCATTTACATAGGAAAGTAAAGTATTCTTGATATTGGATGGTACAACAGTAGTGAAGGCAGTTTTAATCTTTATTAATCTTTTGGGAGAAAAAATTACTTTGCAGATTGAGGTACCTAAAGTACAAACATACAAAGTAAAAATCTATACTACCACTGTATATAAGGAGGTCTAGTTACTTTAGCTGATAGCATCTATAGAACAGTTCAGCTCACCTGTTAATCCATATCAATATTTGACCAAATTAATAACTGATGAGCAGTTCCCTGGTCTCCACTGACTGTGTTGATAAGCTCTCCATTGGATCCTACCTTCCATGGAACCATCTAAGTAATATATCTAGGCATATCTATCTTTATTCAGGGTTCACTGAGAATTCAAGCCAAAATAAGGAAAAGGATAAGGAAAAATACCAGTCTTCTTGACCGTGATGATACTCAACAGCATCAAAACCCTTTTATGTCATCTTCTGCGTTCTTCTGTCATTTGTATTAAAATACTTCCTTAGTACTGAAACACCTAATATGGTGGCCCAGCCCTAGCTAACCAAATTGAGGTCCCCCATGACAATTGACCAGAGGTTATATTTCTTTTTTTACTCTCTTATTTCCAGCGTGTATGGTTTTAGTCAATAGTCATCTTCACCTGCAGTTTTGATTTCCTAGTCTATCATTTATCATATGAACTCAGAAGTTGTCTTCCACTGTAAGGTCAGAGATATACCCCTGTTTCACAACAGTCCTTCAACATATATAAAGCTGGTCATTCTTGGCTCTCACAAATGCTTCCTGATGCCCTAACCACCAAGGTTATCTATCCAATTCATCTGTAGCAAAAACCATGAAATCTTGTAATCTCCATTATGGGTAAAAAGGAGTTATCTTGGCAGCAATTAAGTCAATTGGAAACAATTTAAACCCTCTCTGCCATCTCAGCAGCTAAATCACAAGTTGGAAGCCTCCTTCCTATGCAATGGCTAATCCTTTATCCTGAACTACATCATCATTCAGCCCACTGCCCACCTGCCAGCTGGTAGCGCCACTTCCTCTTTGTGTTTCCAGAGGCCTTTGCTGCAGAATATGGGAGAAGGAATTCATGCTCCTTTTTATCCACAAAACTCCACAGATCTGAGGGAAATAACCCAGCTTCTTTGACGTGTTCATCAGCCATTCTGAGCTGTGGATGAAGGTCAGATTTCAGAGCACTGTGCTAACCTGTGGCATGCCTGCACCAGCAGCTTTAGCTCTCTGGGCTGTCTAGCCTGCATGACCCAACAGAACTCTGGAAGAAGCAAAATGTTTAGGAAATACTGAAGGCAAATCTTGCACACCAGAGTGCTCAATCTTGCAGGGATCCCTGCTTTTAAATTTACTTCATATATCTGCAGGAAAACTTGTAATTGAAATAAAAATTGCTCTGGAGGGAATCTAATGTGTATTGCACTACAGTTTCATTAGAGTGGAAGACGGGTTATTTTTGTGAAATTGCACACACACACACACATACACAATGTAAATTTAAAAGAGAAGATTTTAATTATCGTATTAATTCATTCTGTCATTCTTCAGTAAGACTGAATAGACAGCCTGTGTAGACATCCCTGTGATCATTTCAGTGTGGTATTTTGCCAGTTTTTGATTTTTGTTCCACTATTTCCAATGTAAAGAAGTTTGGGGTTTCTTTGCTTATATTATGTCCTGTTTCACAGTCAGTTTTGTTGATTTATCTTGTATTTTTTCCAAAGAGCTTAAATCTATTGAATGATATCTGTGGAGTTACTAGAGTTACATCTTTAATTCATATGAATGATGGGGTACTGAAAAAAATGAATTGGTCTTTTCTGGGAACTCATCCATACATCACCATTTGCACATAGCTCATAGTTCAGTAAAAGATCCATTAATTGCCACCACAGAACAGGATCTTTTTCCCACTCCAAGACTTATGAGGAGTCAATATAGAATAAGGGTTGCATTGGAATGAGTTGTATCCACTGTAAGAGTGGTACCAAATTTTTGGGACCAAGGTGTAATTATTTACCTTCTGCCATGGAAATTGTATAGGAAAATCAGTAAAACTTTTCTGCTTACATGTATAATTCTGTCATCATTCCTTAGCTTGGTTATGAAAAGGATCTAATCACACAGAAAAATTAGGAATCTGCAATTTAATGACAGCTGACATATAATAGGTTATGTCATTCAAGGACATAAGAAGATCTCTCCTGTAGTAGAGACTGCAAGCACTTGCTGTGTTGCATTCAGCATTCATTAGACCTCATGTAGAATGTTTTATCCAGTTTTCTGATCTTACTTAACCTCCAAACAAGAGAGGCATTGATGAGCTTGAGTCAGCTCAGGGGAAGTTTTGTTCAGCCTGGAGAGGGGAAGGTGATCAAGGCAGCCTGATAGTAGCCTCCCAGTACGTCTAAGGAGGTCATAAAGATCACAGACTCACAGAATCACAGAATCACAGAATCACTGGGTTGGAAGAGACCTTCAAGATCATCGAGTCCAACCCAGCCCTAACACCTCAACTAGACCACGGCACTGATTGCCACATCCAGTCTTTTTTTAAACACATCTAGGGATGGTGACTCCACCACCTCCCCAAGCTGGTGATTCCAGTACTTTATCATTCTTTCATTAAACTCTTTATCAGTCTTTGTCACTCTTTCAGTAAAAAACTTTTTCCTAACATCCAACCTAAATATCCCTCAGCACAGCTTAATCTGTGTCCCCTCATTCTGTCACTTGCAATCTGGATGCTTCGCAGTGGTGGACATTGGGGGTCTAATGGGCAGTGGGCATATTTTGAGGCAAGAGAGGTTCAAACTGGATATAAAGAAAAATATTTTCACCATCATAACATCACCCAGTCAAGCAGTGGAGCAGTTGGCCCAAGGATGAAGGGCAGTCTCCCTCCTTAGGTGCCTTAAGATGAGACAGGGCAAAGCCATGAGCAGCCTGATCAAACCTGAAAGCTTAATCTGTTTTGAGCAGGAGATTGGATGAGACACCTCATGAAGTCCCTTATAACCTGACCTACCCTATGATCTTATATTATGAAGAAAATTTGTTTCTGATATTACTTCAATGCTTCAGGTGATGGCAAGAAATTCTCACCTGTCTAATAATTTCAAAGGTTCTCTCCACATCTGAGATTTATCTTTCCTAATAAAGGGAATGTAACTGTAAAACTAAGGTTTCTAAAGAAGGAGGAGGTAAGGCTGATGATGGGAACACATCTATGCCATCTATGCCAGTGGAATTCAGTGCAGAATTCCCTGAGTTAGAATGAACCAATCTCTCTCCAAAACTCGATTTAAATAAGCATGGAGTGTAGGGAGTGAATTAATTGACTGAGAGGTGGTATCTTTGCATTCAGAAACAGGATTATGAAACACAGTTGTGTTTCTTTTGGGTTCTGGGGAAACCCCTTCGTATGCACGTTGTTTTATGACAGTGGCTTCCACAGAGGTGATGATGTGCTTGTGGAGGGCCTCTGGCTGAAACACAGACATCACTGTTGAGAACAAAAACACAGTTTATTACAGGAAACTTCAAGTCTTTTTGCAATAAGTAACCATGCTGTATTTGCAATATTTTTTTAAATGTGAAACTAGCTCATATCAAATGGATGTTGCTAATTAACAATACTCCTATCATTATGCTGCCAGCCTTCCTCATTTAAACCCTTTGAGCTGGGAAGTTATAGTAGATACATTGTGTTGCGTATAGAAATACTTGGAGTTTTTTACTTGGCTGTACATATGCCCCAATGAACAGAAACTTTCAAAAGGATTACCAACTCTGACAACAGAAAAGATGTAGCTTTCAGGGTATACATACCCAAGAGCACAAGAAGTTTTAAAAGTATTATAGCACAAAAGAAGCAAGAGTATTAAATGTAAGACATTATTGTTTCTGGCCACAGGCCATTATCACTTGTCTACAACGAAAAACTTGCTCTTCCCCAGAAATATTGAACGAAATAAAATGCTCTATTTGCCCTTTGGTTCTCAACAAAGCTCAGGGGAATGCAACCTGTAAGAAAAAATATTTTCTAAATCAGTATTTTTGCCAACGTTGAAGAAAATTGTATTTTTTTTAAAAAAAGAGTTTGCTGTTTCAAAACTGAAGAAAGCATCTTATTAAATGATGGGTTATATGATTTCTTGAAATTTTTACTACTGTTTCAGATCTCTGAATTATTAATAAGTGCCTGAGTGTGAATTTTATTTATCAATAATTACGGTGAAAAAGTGAACTCTACAACAAGATGACAAATTTAAGTTTTCTCCTTTGTATTCTGCCTTAACTACAAATTAAGGATAAATTAATATCAATTTATATCTCAGGAAGCTTTGCTGCTCATTTACATCTTTTTCTTCTAAAACTAAATCAGTGTCAAGCACCATTGTAGGACACTCTGTATTGCTAGAAATTCTTGAATGGATTTTTAATTCTGAAGTACTGAATATGAATTAACATCAATAGAAGCACTCTACAATTATGTCAATGTGAACATAATCTGAATCTGACCTATTCTTTTAAAAGATATAAAGCTCATATTGTAATTCCTTTAGTCAACAGAAAAGTCATTGCCCAGACCACATTTTAATTAACCACCCTGAATTCGCTTTGCAGATTCAATTAAGGAAAGATATTACTCTTCACTTCTTGTCCTAACCTGTCCTTCAAAGTGGCAGTGCAGTTTACTGATATATTATCAGTTATGGAATCTGAGGAACTGTTCTAGGAGTTGTTTGGACAACATTTCATAATTATGAATAAAATGCATGATTAGAAAAAAGGGGGAAAATATGTTAAAATGTTATAGTTACCCTTATAAACTAAGGGTAAAAAAGCACAGAACTGGGGAAGGACTTCAGTAATCATCTACACACTTCTTAGTCCCCACATTTAGTTTTCTATATGTGCAGTAGTAGCCCTATACAACAGTTTTGACATTTCTAACTGTCTCTAGAATTGCTGAAATAGAAAAAGCTAGAAGAATAAAACCCAGAAATCTAAAACCATTTATTTACTCGTCTAAATAACAGGCCCAATGCTCTGTAATGAGCGAATTGATTCCTAAATGTTTTGTGAATATTTTAATTCCATTCAATATTTTTTAATTTTAATTCCACCAATTATTGAATAATATAGCTCAATTTCTTTCCTAGAACCGTAGACATAAAATAAAATAAAATAAAATAAAATAAAATAAAATAAAATAAAATAAAATAAAATAAAATAAAATAAAATAA
>VZUI01040444.1:0-39500 GCA_013401135.1 Cettia cetti
TGCTGTGCAGTGCTGAGCTGTGCTGTGCTGTGCTGTGCTGTGCTGTGCTGTGTGTGCTGTGTGTGCTGTGTGTGCTGTGTGTGCTGTGCTGTGCTGTGCTGAGCTGAGCTGTGCAGTGCTGAGCTGAGCTGTGCTGTGCTGTGCTGTGTGTGCTGTGCTGTGCTGTGTGTGCTGTGTGTGCTGAGCTGTGCTGTGCTGCCAAACGCTGCTGCCTCCCAGGGCAGGGAGGGCTGGGTTAGCAGATGCTAACGCCCTGAATCAGGAAAGCAAAGGGTAACTGGCCCAGGAAGCAGTTTGGGGATGTATTAGTGCTTGGGAGCATCCTTAGGGAAGAGGAAATCACCACCAAGGGTAGATAAAGAGCCATGGATAGATAAAGAGCCATGGTGACGGGCAGCAGGAGGATCAGCACTCTCCAGGAGATGCTCTTGCTGGCTTTGAAAAAATTATTCCTTGACACTGGGAAAAAAATGCCCTTTTGGTGTCTTTCCTGTTCTCAATCCTTCCGTGTTGAGAGGGAAGGTGCCTCCCTATGGTCCTGGCAGGGAGCACCGTGGGAAGGGCGTGACTCAGGAGGAGCTGATGCTGAGTGCTGGGCTGCCCCCAGCCCCTGTCTGTGTGGGACAGAGAGTGTGCAGGGGGACAGAGCTCCACAGGTGTGTCCTCTGCACCTCCTTGGCTCGCCCTGTGTCCCTCTCTTGGTGCACTCTTTCAGTCCCTGCTGCTCAGGTGAGAGATCCTGGAATGTGGCGTTGAAATGCCAGAAATGGGCTAAATCTCAGCCCAGGGTAGCTCAGAGAGGAGCTGTGGTTGTTACAGCTCCTTATGGAAGTGCAGCTTCTTCCACCAGTTGTAGCTGGTGAAACTGGTGATTTATGCACTAACTTGTATTTTTGTGGAGCTTTGACCAAGACCTTGTCTCCATCCAGAAAAATTAAGAGGGATGATTTCCAAACCAGGCATTCATGAGTATAGTCCTTATTTATGTGAGAACTTCCACAAGCCTAAGCTTTTTACTGCCATTGCACTTGTAGTGCCTTTAATGGCTGTAGATACATAACAGGCAGACCTTCAGAAAAACAGCATCATCACTCAAGCTCAGTAATCCTTTCCCAAGCAGATATTGAAGGATTTATCAGGACCTCATGATATGCACACCTGGAAACCTCTGAATTTGATTTAAAGGGGTTCACAGTGTAGTAATTAACTCAGAACTGCCAAGCACAAACACAGTTCAAGGAAATAATATTCCAGCTTTCCAGCACTTAAATGGAAAAATGAATTAATCCTTGGCAATTACTGAGTTAAAAGACTTAACTCATGACTTGAAATACTCCCACACAATATTGTTTCCAAAGCTTTCATTAACTGAGCTAATAATTACTACTACAATTAGTGATGTGAGGAATTAAAAAGTCCAAGATAATAAAACATATGTAGTTATTAAAAAAATTTACCATTCAGTCTTGCAGCAGTGTGTAAGAAATTCACCTTGTCTCTTATTTGGAAACGTTCCATATCCACACAATACATTTTCTTTTTTTTTTTCTTTTTTTTCTTTTTTTTTTTAACAGTAAAATGGTCTCATTTGCTGTCACAAACCATCCCAGGAAAGCCCCAAACCAGTTCTTTGCTCTGTCTCCTTTGTGTTCACCTGGGGCATCCTGTGGTTGACATCAGAGGTCTGAATTTATGGAAAGGTTATTTTTTTCTGGAGGATATGAGTGAAGATGGAATGTCTCATGGTTTTCTGATGGGGTCTTGTACCATCATAAATGTGAATTTTTCATTCATTTCCTTGTTTTTGTCCTATTTAACACAAAGGCAATTCAGTGTTGGTAATTGAAGGAATGACATCAAATGCTGAACTAGGCCAATGCTGGGATCTCAAACAATCGTGTCTTTATGGCAAAGCTTCTCCCCTCAGAGAGGCAGGCTCTCAGCAGAAAGGAAAGCTTGGAAAAAGGAAGATGTGGGTGGGAAGGGAGTCACGAAGATGCCAAGGGTGCTTGTCAGTGAACTGGTAGGGAGTTTGCCTGGTGGAGAACAAGACAAAGGAGGAAGAAATTCACTCCTGTTTAAAATAATCTATATGGTATTCTCAAGTACAGAGCAGCCCAGCTTCAATCAGGCCAAGGGTTAACAAATGCAAATGGACTGTTTAGTCAGATCTTAAACAGATACCTTTTTTTTGGCTTGTTACCATAATTAGCTCTTGCCAAGAAAACATGGAAAAATGCTGCTCTGTATCAATGCAAAGAGATTTTTTTATTATTATTATTTTCGTTCTTTAACTTTTGGGTTAGACACTCAACAGGAGAATTTGCAGGCCTGTGGTGTGCTTGGGTATCCTCTGGCTACCCTAGGACAGGCACACTCACCCTGCAGGGTTTGCACAGCCACTCCCAGGGAGAGCAAGGGACCCTGGTGGAAGACCAGTGGGAAGTGGGGTGCAGCCTTTGGGAGCAGTGGGGGCTTGCTCTGTGGTCATGTAATGCCACCCCTGCTTGTGGAGTGTTCCTGGTCCATAACTGAAGGTGTTTGCCCCACTTTTGTACAGACTCTTTTAGGAAGAGAAGGAGAAAGCACTGACCTTGCTTTTGTTTAGCAAAAAAGCAGAATGGCAGAGGACCCAGAGTAAGATACCTGGAGAACATAATGACTGAAACGAGTAATTTGGAAGTTGCTCTGCAGCTGTTTTGTTTCTTTTTCCTCTTTTGAATGGTGTGTGTATGTACATGAGCATCTGTGTGTGCATAACTCAGCAGCCCTGGGCAGGGGGAACTGGGAAATTCACTGGGCTGTGGTAAAAGGCAAGAAGTTACAAGGGGGAGACAAATGCATCTTGAGGTCCTCTCTCCCTCCCTGCTGATGGACACTCTGGGGTACAGCTTTGCTTTGCAGTGGAGATGGACTTTACATCTTTATCTTTATGGCTTGTCTTACCTTTTTAGCTTCTTGGTGATGGCTCGTGTCAGAAATTCTAATTGAGTGGGTCTTCCAGCTGCAAAAAGCAGCTAGTACTAATTCCTTAGTATAAAGCTTCAGGGTTTTGGGGAGCAGCAAGAGAGAAACAGGCTTTAGCCAAAATCAGAACATGTCTAGGCACTGAAATCCTCTGCCCCTGTTTTTCTTGGACACTGCAGCCTTTGTGGTAACAGTCATTAAGCAAAGCATTTGCAAAAATTTATTCAATGCATTTTTTCCAATTTTACTTTTCCTAATTGTACTAAAGGAGTGTTTGATGTCTCTGCATTTTGTTTTTTATATTCAAATCAGATCCAAAGCATTATGCCAGCATATTCCTGCCTGTTGGGGCTATGGATAAACTATTCACTCTGACTATTTACCATTCAATAGTCATTCTTCCAACCCCATGATTGAGAAACCATGTGATCTAATACTAATTTTGGTCCTTGGCTGACTCTCTGAAAAGCCTACAGAGAGGAAAAGAGATTTCCAGCTTTCCCTAGCAGCCTAACTCAGTAGGAGTCCTTCCATGAACTTGCTTTTCCAACCTCAACAATTTTGTGATCTCTGGTATCTCTAGAAAACTTTTCAACTAATGTTTTTATGAACACAGACCTCTTGTAAATATTGGAGGAAAACCAATAAAAAGGGTCACAAACTGAAGCAGTTTCATGGGCTTTGCTCACATCACTGAACATTGGTATATGTTTTCCAAGCTGTGATGTTGATGGCTTTTCATCTGATTCATCTGATTTCCATATAATAAGAAAAAGGAATTGTTTTTCTCTAACTGTAGGCAATTGGATGAGCCATAAGTCAGAATTAAAATGTGATTATCTGTTATGAAGATCTCAGATTCCTTTCAAACTTTCATTATTTACAATCCTTTTCTTGGTGACATTTCAATTCTCTGGAAATTATGTTCTAAATTGTACCTAACATGCTCACCACCCACATGTAACACATGCAGTAAGCTTATAAGATAGAAAAGGTGAATGTTTCCATTTTAAATTTGATTCTTAATGAGATTTTGGAGTGTAGGGCGAGTATTTTGCTAAAATATATGGCAGAGATTGCACAGCAAGAGTCTAACAAGGCTTTCAATGGCAGTAATCTGCAATGTTATTTTTCTGCCATCTGGGTAAAATCCACCCCCTTCTCTCCAAGGCAGTGTAAAGGTTCTTTGTGTAGGAGAAGTGTACAGGGTCAGCAAAGCAGGAATCTCATCTCAAACCAGCCCTGGGGATGCTGCTGTAGTTGGATGTAGGATGGGAGAGCCCCAGATTTCCTCCTGGTCCCCAGTATTGTGTGGAAGGTGTTGGGCTTTTCCCACCTGGGCATAAATTGTTTAGTCAATAACCTATGGGAGCAGTAACAATGTGGGAAAGGGCACATTATGGATGGATTTTGCATTCACAGCCCTTGCAGCAGGGGTGAGCTGGATCCATGTACAGCCTCATGCCCCCTGGTCCCTCCCTCCCTCTGGAACCTCAGTGGTTCCCCACAGCTTTATCCCCAGCACAGCAGGACTCAGCTCCTCACACACTTTGGCAGTTTTCTCAAAAATGAAACCACATCCTCTTTTTCAGAAGAGAACATATGTTGAGGGGAAAAATAATTAAAAATTTTAATTGGATCAAAGTCTGATCTCTGTTGCTTTGGCCTGACCCTGAGGTAACTTTGTGGGACTGAAGCCAAAAGCTCCAGTTATTCCACCTTTCTTTAGTTGTAAAAAAACACAGAATCTGACTTATTATTTACTAGGAAATGCATCACTGGTGGTGATTTTTGGTTTTTTGCATTCTCTTTCTGGAGAATAATTGGCTTCCTTACTTAGAGCAGGTCTGAAAATCAGAGGTCTACAGATGATATACCATAATCATAAAAGATGTATATAAAGATATTTCTTTCTCATTTCATTCCAGCAGCACAACCTAAAACCTATTTCTATAGGCTTACAAATCTGGCTTCTGAAACTAGTATTTAATACACTGTTCACTGCTAAGTCCTTATGGGATCTGACAATATTGAAATTACACTATTCCCATATAGCAATTGCAGGTTTTCCAGGGGGCTGAGAGACTTCCTGGAAAGATCATACAGATCTCACTTGTCTTCACGTTAGGAAAGTATTCCCATTTTATACACCAGTGTCCAGATTCTCAGCAAGCCTCTGCTGTTTACAGCCACAAAATTTGTCAGCTCATATGTCTGAATGCTGTGATACCATAACAGTGGATGTTCTAGAAATTCCCCAAGCAGCTCTGTAGTTACATCTCCCCTGTCCAACAGACAGCTGCAGAATGTGCTCATTACTGCACAGTTGTATTCAAAGAACTACTGCACCCCAAATATCACAGCTGGTGCTGCAAAAGCATTGGGCTTGGTGTTTGTTGATAAAAACAGTTTGGGAGCTGTGGCTGGTGTAGGGAGGGACAGCTCTGGCTGGAAATTCTAGGGTCAGTGTCGTGTCAGGAAAACATGTAGGGACAAAGCTAGAGATGAACTTGCCTGGGAAATTATTTGTGTTACTGTGACTCTCATAGCTGCTAGTGAAGATCAGAGCCCACTGAGTGCAGAAGTGTGCCAAGGCATCCCAGCCTTGCAGGAGGGCTGGGGGAGCAGTAGGGGGTTGGTGGGTGCTGGGTTGCAGAGAGTCAGGTCTGAGCCCACATTGCTGTGTTTTAAATCTTGGCTCTGAGGCAATCCATCCCCGCTTCTAAATTTTAGAGCACCCTCATCTAGATTTTCTCCAAGCCTGCCTCTGATCCACTGTCTATAAATAGCCTTTGCTTTTAGCAGCTTAAATTAAAAAAAAAAAAAAAAAAAAAAAAAAAAAAAAAAAAAAGGAAGGGGTATGTGCTTTGCTGCGGAGCTTGCAGAGCTTGCCTCTTCAAAACACTCTTGTTAGTGGGAAGGGGAGGAAGTAATGGGCGTTTGACTAAGTTAATGTACTTGGTGAGCCATTGGAGAGCTGCCAGCTCTCATTTTTAAATAAATGCCAACATTAATTTTTAAAGTTTAAATGCATATTTTGCATGTTTGCTCTCGGCTCTCCCGGGTTCTCCGGCGCTTTCCAGGGTGCGGGAGCTGGAGCCTCCCTGGGGACCTCCCTGTGGAGGCAGCTGGGAATGGGTGCTTGGAGCTCCTCCATTCCCATGGCATTTGCTACGTGGGTGTAATTCCTTCCTTGCAGAGAAAACCTCACCTGCTGCTTAACTCACTTAAAAAAAAAAAAAAAAAAAGAGAAGATTTTTTGTTTTCCCAGTGCTGTTTATTCCCATCAGGCGATGAGAAACTGAACCCCAGCAGAGTCCATGTTACAGATATCAGCCCAATGGCATCTTCTATAAATAAGGTCACTGTAGCTATGCCAGAGCTTTGCTGAGCATGGATTTAATTTAATCAAGGTATCTCTTAGTGTCAAGGCCATCTGTTTAAAATTAGCACTATGATCTCTCTAGGCCCTCTTTAAAATTGTGACAGTCCAGAATCCATATCCCTTGAAGGCCTTGGCCAGGCAAACAGCATCCAGATTGCTAAGGGGAAGGATGTTTTCCTAAGGCTGAAGCAGTCTTTGGAAAGCTCGTAGGCAGGCAGTAAAAACGAATCAGTAACGAGGGAGCTGTGCCGTTCACTGGGGACTGCAGGGAGGAATTTGGCAGGAAGGAGGCTATGGAGGGTAGTGCAGAGGCAGCAAGGTGTAAGCAAGCTGCTCCTTGGCACCAAAGCAGGAGGAAAGGTATTTCCAGATGGCAGTCAGAGGGACCAGCTGCAGAGAGGAGAGGGAGCAGCCCTGAGTGTGCAGGATTCCCCTGGCCCCAGCTGAACCTCCAGCACAGCTGTGGCCACAGGAGAGGGGAAGGCAGCTGCCCCCACATGAGCTGCTGCCTTGGCTCTGCAAGCTGCAGGATTTGCAAGGTTTTCCCCCTGGGCAAGATCTCACTGAGCACAAGTGCTCAGCAGGCTGAACTGTTCGTGTCCCCTCTCCCTCCTCTTGCTGCATGGTGCAAGCCAAGGTCCCCAGAAGTGATGTCCAGCTGCCAGGTCTCATAACCTGAGTCCCTTCAGTCACCCCACTGAGGAGAACAGGAATCAGGGTTAATTTTATTGCCATGGCACTGCAACATATGAACCAGCCCAGGAACTGATTTCAGTATAGATTTGCTAAATATTCTTTGGATTAAATGGGTCTATAACACTACTTGGGAATGTATCAGTCAGTACATGAGCTTTACCTTCTTGCATAAAGCAGACACTATAGGCTTCTCCCCAAAATCAACAGCCATATCAATCCCCTTGGTCACTGCAGTCATCTCCTTCACCCCAGGGAGAAAAGCACACTGTGCTTGCAGCCATTTCAACCTGGTCTGCCTGGAGATGCTTCCCAGCCCCCATCACACTCCCTCTGCGCCTGTCCTTTTCAAAATATCAGCAGAATTTAAAGGCAGAGCTTGCAGTAAAAAAGAGCTGTGTCTTAGCAAAAAGAGCACCTTTAATCACAGTTTACAATGGAAGCTTGCACGGTAAATAATAGTTGTCTTAAAATCACCTTGCTCCTGTTCTGTGTTCTCTCCTGTGACAGGAATGCCTCTCAAAGGGCAGGGCAATGACAGAGCTCCAGCCAGGAGACCCTCATGCATATGTGCTGCTTGGGACAAGCAGCAGAAACCACCTGCACCCCACAGTCATGTGAGCACAAGTTGTCTACATTTGGGGTCAAAGATTTAGTGGACCAAAGGACTATAACCTTTTTTTTTATGGGTTTAGGAAATTTTTAACTCATCTAGTTGAGAATTCTCTTACTGGCAATGGGTCAGAAACATGGGTCAGAAAGGCAGGAGTTTCTGTCCAGGTTTGCATGCTGTCCAAAGTGCCCTGGAAGCCTTTTGTCCCCAGTTTTTCCCTGAAGAAACTGCTTTCAGGCTGGCCATAACTGCACTAAATGCTGCATTTTGGATGAAGCAGCATATCTGGTTTGTGTTGTTTTGGTGTAAGACACAACCAGGCTGGGACAATGGCCCAGTGCCTCACACACACCTTGCCCACCTCAGCCCCATGCAGACTTGTGAGCTGAGCAGAACTCCCTCAGCTTTTCCCTGCCTTGGCTGAGCTGAGACATCTCCCCGAGCACTTGTCTGTTGTCAGCTCTGCCCATGATGCCTGCTGCAGTTTCTGGGAGGAGAGGCAGCATTAAATTCAGGATGAATTACCATATTTCTGTGGTTGATGGCACAAGGGACCTGCCCAGGGGAAGACAGGGCCCTGATGAACCCCTCTGACTCTTTGAGTCACCTCATTGAACTGCAAAGGCTGAATAAATTCCTTAGCCACGGTGGAGTTTACCCCAAGGACTCAAGGCTGCTGATGTTTTCCATTTGTCTTTTTGAACTTGCATTTTAATATTAGCCAAAGTCATTCTTAATTCCTTTCTTAAGCTAAAATGAAGATTATCATGAATGGCAAGTATGCACTAGCACTCTCTAAAAGTAAGTATTTTATATAGCACCTTCAGATTAATATATATGCAAATAAGGTGTTACAGATTAATTAGTATGCAAATTAAGCCATGTGTTGTTCGTGTATACATATATCTTTCCAAGCCTACTGCCTGGTTGGGCTAGCAGGTAGCTGGTGTGCTTGTTTATGAACTCATCTCTATTGCTCCATGGTAGCAGGGAAGGTGTGCCTGTTATTTCACCTGCCTCTACCCAAAGATACAACACTGAAAGTTGTCATATATTTCAAACTAAATTTTCTTGTCTGCAAATGTTTATAACTGAGCTGCTGATCTCCAGCTAAGTTCATGTAGTTAGACTTCAAAATACCATCTTTCTCAAGTGAAATCGTTATCAGGACATCATTTACCAAGTTGAAGTCATCGAAATCTCTGCAAGACGACAGATTTACCCAGGTCATTATAACAACAGCAGCAAGAGCTGCAGGCAGGTTGTTAGTAAGTGCAGGGAGGAAAATCCAACACTATCAAACCTAAAATGACTTGGGAGCAGCTGTTCCCAAAAGAGCAGGTCAATGAATACCAGTGGCAATGACATGAGCAGCTGCGCTGGAGGTCCTGCATAAGAACCACTTTCTTCCTGGTTTCCCTTGGATGGGCAGGGACCAGATCCAGCTGGTGGCTCCTGGAAAAGCCCACCTGGGCCATGGGAGGTGCAAGGAGTAGAGCTGAGACCTCTGAGGATAACTGCTCTGAGAGGTGTATTTCCATGACCTTTCCCAAACTCTGGGTCATGTTCTCCACTCCACATAGGTTTGCATCCTACTTATCCCAGAGAAATATGGAACTTGTATGGAGCTGTTAACAGCCAGGAGCTCAAGGAGGGCATCCACAAGGTCCTCTTGTGGTCTGCAGAGCTGTCATGGTATTCCCTGTGTCATTTCTTCCTCTTTTCTGAAACAGCGTGGCTGATCTCTGAGGGCATATGGAGTAGCAGTCAGCTTTTCCAAAGCCTTTTTCCCCTGCTTTGCATCACTCAGCACACAAGCAAATGTGGGGCCAGTCTGGTGGGAGGCTTCAGCACAGCCAAGTGTAATGATGAGCCGAGGGGTGGACCGGCCTTCTGTTTAATTTAAGAAACTTTTCCCCGAGTTTTGAGCCCAACAGTGAAATCCTTGCATCCAGCTGCATTTCTCTGGCTCATTACTTCATAGATCATCTCAATAATCTGATTCCAGAGCTCCCACACTCTATTCCCACTTCTCCAACCATCAGCCAAGTGAACTGGGTTAAATTTCTTGCAGCACGGAGGGGACTAGAATAGGCTATGCAAGACCTAATTAGCAGTCTTTTTCCTTTACAGCATATTGAAGTTTTCTAGGCATTGAGCCATATTTTTTCATAGCCTTCTCTTTCCCTCCCTCGCTCCTTTTTTTTTGGTAGCTTCTAATTTTTTATTAAAGGATAACAGCATTATTGACAGTACAAGATACTTTCTTACATGCTGCTAAGCAATAAAAAGGAAAATGTCAGATATACAAGATAAGAGAAAAGTGGAGCTAAGGCAGCCAGGCACATTACAGGAGCTATACTTACAGCCATTATAAAAGCTATACCAGTAACTTGCTTTTAGCCAGTTCCTGTCTTGGGGCTTTCCTCCAAAGACATTCAGTATTACCTGCCTTGGACAAGCAATAAAACTTTCCAATTTTCTTTGTTGTTTCAAGAGTGGGACTCTTTGGCTTGAATTTCCTGCTGCTGGGGTTGTTCCCCAGAAAAGTGGACTCATCTCTTTCTGCCTGTGTGTCCCTCAGGTGAAGAGCAATTAAAACTTGCTTGAGCACATGGTGTGTGTTCAGCTGAAGTGCAATCGCTGTGATTTCCCTGGAAACCAGAGGGAAACCCTGGGTATTGCATTGTGAACCTTTTAAAGATCTGTGTTTTGGTCTTGAGAGCTGCTCACTGACCACCTAAAGCCCATATGGTCTGTGTGGTTCAAGGGCAGCTGTTGAATCAATGAGTGGAGGGAGGAGATATGGTTCAATATTTGGATTTTTGCCATGGGAGTTTTCCCTTTCCCTGAGTGTGTTGAAGGAGAGTCATTGTGGGAGGTTCAGCTCCATGCCCTTCATCTACCTCATGTGTGAGACTTTAATTCTTCTCCTCCAGCCTTAATGAGTTAGCCAAGTTAGATATTTTTTCACTGTCCCAATCAATGTTTAGCTGCTCCCACCAAAATGACCCAGGCAGGCTCACCTCGAAGGGTCAGTGCTGTGTTGGGCCATTTCCAACCCCTCTTGTAAAACTGGACCTACCTCTTAAAGATTTGCTTAAGTTCCCGTGGAATTCAGTAGAAAAACTGACAATAAAATCTGTTGGAGCAGGTCACGTGGTAACAAATGCTGGATTTTAATTTATTATAATAATATCAAAGCTAATGCTGGCTTTGCAATGAACCCCTGGAATGCTGGCATACAAAAGAGGTAAAAAAGAGCAGCGAAAAAAATGCTATTAATTCAGAGACAGATATATTTATTTCAAGTAGATTATTCTTAGAAACACTCATAGCATTATTTACAAGAATATTTAAAAAATTGCAGTGCTACAAAACTGAGATTCATCACTGAGGTAAAACATTTCATTATTATTTCTCAAATCAATTCCCCCAGCAGAATATGAATTACAGGATTTCAGCCAGCCTTTTCAAGAAACCTCTTTTAAAAATTTACATAGCTTATAACAGATTGCCAGAAATATTGCAAGCAGCCATTAATTTACTCCTAGCCAATTAAAGCCTATGCTAACACATGCACTGATATGCACACACTTGTTCTTAATTTTTCTTCTGCAGTTAAGCATGAACAAAAAAGACATGCCTTAGAACTAAAAAGAATTCAAAGGCATTTTCATGCTTTTCTTTTTCAGGCTCAAGGGCAAATGTGCCTTTGATAAATATCATTCTGGTTTTTTCTTCCAATGAAGAAACATCTTTACAAATCACTATATTTTTATTCTGTTGTTGATTGGCAGGCAGGTTTGCAAACAGCAGCATACCCTCCAAAACAATGTCTCCTTGAGCTTTTAAGTTTAAATTGTTAGGGTTTTTAATTGAATTAATTTCATGCAGATACTAGGTTGAAGAAAGACATGAAACAGAGGAATTTGGGCTTTTTTATATACTGAATGGACAAGATGATTTACAAAAATGGTGACAATCACCAATATTCTCAAGGCAGTGCTGAGTGTGAGCCCCTTTATTTGCTCTTTTTTTCTAGTGGGGAATGGTGCTACTTTAATGAAATGCCATCACTTAGTAGCAGTCTCCATACCCAAGAGGTTAGTGCAATGAACTTTTATCAACCATGATATCAATTTCCTCATTAGGGGAAGCAGAGGGGCAGGCACTGATCCCTTGTCTGTGGTGACCAGTGGCAGGACCTGAGGGAGTGGCATAGGGTTCTGCCAGGGGGACTTTGGGTCGGATATCAGGAAAAGATTCTTCACCCAGAGAGTGGTTGGGCACTGAACAGGCTCCCCAGGGAGGTGGTCACAGCCCCAAGCTTGGCAGAGCTCAAGAAACATTTGGAAAATGTTCTCAGGAATATGGTGTTGCTCCTGGGGTGTCCTGTGCAGGGCCAGGGGTTGGAGTGATGCTCTTTGTGGTTCCCTTCCAACTCAGGATATTCTGTGATTCTATGAACTGTGTCTCAGGCTGGGAATTTTTTACATACCTGTGAGAAGGGATTGCAAGGAGAAACATCTGCTCTCTTAGCTGCACGTCCCACGGAGTGTCTGGGGTGCATGTGGTTTGTTCCATGAGAATCTCAGGGTCCATCCTGGTACCTGGGATTCGCCTGGTCCACCTGAGGCAGCCTGGAGGAGCCTTGGCTTGCCCTGCAGCTCAAGCAAGGGGTACATCTCTGAGTCAGTGCAGTTCATGACAGAGCTGTAGGAGTGCATAAAGGCTCACATGGCCATTGAGGCTTCATCCTTCACACTCACTCTCCTCGCCAAGGAAAAGTCAGAATGAAAATTTCTCTCTAAAAGCTCTGGTTGCCCCTGAGAATTATCCATCTGAACTTCTGGCTGTGTTCCACAGGGCAAGAACTTGAGCTAAGCATTTTCCAAATTATAACAAAACCCAAGGAAGACAGATGAGGTTTAAAACACTGTGATCCATGCTGTGAACTTTCCTCTATGTTTCAGTTCAAGCCATAATATGATCAGCATAAAAAGGCTTGAAATGCTGGGTTTACAATGGAAATGCTGCCTTTTGCACACTGCTAAACCTGGAGGTGTTCACACACTCACATATTGATACGATTAAAAGTGTCACAAGTCTTTTAGGAAGGCACCATGATTATTTCTCCTTCTGTGACAAGGCTTGCCACCCTTCCACATCTATTAGTATTACAAATTTCAATAGGAAAAAGAAAATCAATTCCACTTGAATATTATTTTTGATGGTTGATCTAACTCCTCTGATGGGCCCAAACAAAAGACTCCAGTTTAATGTGTGTGTATTTTGAGCTGTGCCCCTTGCTGACCCTCCAGTTTAATTTCCGTCCTTCAGATGAGATGAATGAAGCGTGAAACAGGTCATATCTCAAAACACTGACACATGGGTTACAGACAGAACTCACAGGCAGGAGAGCCAGCCAGTTTGTAGATTAAATCAAAGCAGTTCTGAATAGATGGGAGGTCAGCGAGGGCCAGCTTTGACATTTGATAGGACCTTGTGATCAATCAGCTCTTTCTTGGGTCTCACAGATTTCTTGATGACAACACTTCCTAAAATAAATAAATAAATAAATAGACAAACAAACTCAAATGCAGCTTCTTCAAATCTGCCAGAGGACCTCTGGACTATGTAAGAAATAAGGGTTAATTATTATCAGAGATGATAATAGCAGGAACTCTTTAAAGCAGCCAGCATGGAAGTTAGTGCTTTTTAATTGCAAGCATTTTCTCTACTTGCAGTGGTAATACTTTATTTGCATGGTGTGTATTATATCACTATGATTTTGGTAATAATCCAAAAGCATGATAGCAAATCCTGGCTGTTTATGACACTTGGGAGTAATCAGAAGGAGTCCCTGATTAAAAACCTCCTGTTACATTGAAAGGAAGGATGAAGCGATATCCTGACCTCCGATGAAATTTATCCCCTGCTGAGTCATTCCTGCCAGGATGATTTATCTGGAGGGAGTAAGAACACCCCTGAGAAGCAAATCTATAGCTTTGGTCATGGACCTTATTACAAGAAAAT
Source organism: Cettia cetti (assembly GCA_013401135.1). Taxonomy (NCBI): domain Eukaryota; kingdom Metazoa; phylum Chordata; class Aves; order Passeriformes; family Sylviidae; genus Cettia; species Cettia cetti. The sequence goes on from VZUI01040444.1 coordinate 13,698, forward strand.
AAGCAATTTTTCCCATAGGAGGAGGCTCCTCAATGACTGTGGACTTTGCAAAATCAACACACTTGGGCACTAAAGCTTTTTAGAGGAGTATTTGCAGCATCACTCCACATCAGACCTGGTTTTGGTCCTCTGATGTACATGAGAATTTTCCTAGAGGTAGACCCCAATGGAAAATCATTCATTTCAGTGGTTTTGGAGACACAGTTAGACATTCAAGAAGAATATGCAGCCTAGGACTGTTTGTCATGATCAAATGGAGCTGTGTTCTCACAAGGTTTCAGGAAGATTGTTTCAGTTGTATTTTTCTGCCACTTAAAAAAAAATGATATTGTTTCTTACTCCCCTTCCTTGCTTCATGCAAGAATTGGAAATATAGGATCTATTTCTGGGGTTGGCTGTGGAATCTCATTAGAGATCATTGTGAAAATATTGTTTTTCAAGAAAATATTAAATTCAAGAAAGATTGCCAGAAGTTTCTTTTTGGAACATAAAAGAAAAATAGATGCAAAAGCCTTATTTGATGTCAAGGGACGTTCTGTAATGAAATGGAGAAGAGCTGATGAGGAAAGCAGGATTTGGAAGTTGGTTTAGAGAGCAGTGAATTTCCCCAATGAGCCACAAACTTCCATGTGTGGTCTTAGCCTCTAGCTCAAGGTTCATAGGCTAGGGCTAACATTTCCTTACCTTGGGGGATAAATTCCTTTCATCTACAACAATATAAGGACAGTAGGTACTGCAGTGATGGAGAAGCATATAAGTAACTTGACAGGCAGAGTAATGGGCCTGCATTTCATTGTTCTGCTAAGTGAGACTCCCTGGACATTCCAGACACACACTTCCAGGAGAAAGGAAAGCACCAGAAGCCCTGCTTGCAGACATTCAGCTGAGCTGGGATCCAGCCCAGGGACCCTGGCTGGGAGGGCAGGACTGGGCAGGGCCCCTGAGCCGGGCAGTGACCATCAGATGTTAACTCTCAAAAAAACCCCAAAAAAACACTGAAAATGAGAAAGTAGGAGAAGAGAATTTGGCAATGACAGCTGGAGAAATGGAGCTAGAGACTCCTGAGTTCCCCTTTTACCTCACCCTTCTGTCTCCTTGGCTCTGCACAGCTCTAGTTCTCTGTGCCTTTGAAAATCGTGTCAGGAGACTCTTGGAAACCAGGTCCATTTGCATGACTGCCATGCACCCATTCTGAGCCAGTCCATGCTCTCTCACCTCAAAAAGCTCTAAGGTTTAACACTAGGATTACATAGGGTTACATGCAAGCACTGCCTATAGCTGATGAAAAATAAATTAAAATTATGCTGTAAAATAGCATCTTACATATATTTCAGACACAGAATCATAGAAATGTGCTAAATTGAAAGGGTTAACAAGTCCAAGTCATGGTCCTATGCAGAGCACCATGATAATCACACTGTGTGATGTCTTTCCTCCTTTATACCTATTTCTTTTACTGGAGCCCCTCAACCTACCCCACCCACATAATGTGCTGTTGGACTCTTCTCTGGTGCTTACCAATCTCTTGTCTCTGTGATAATGCTTCTTATTTTGATCAGCTATTTCAGTTTAATGATTTGTAAATGGCCATTTTTTCATCAGGACAACCCAAATCAACACTAGCTCTGTGTTCGGGAAGAAGAGGAAGGTAACAAGGTTATTGAAGTCACCAAAATGCCAAATATGTATTCCCTGTTTGGTTTTCATTAAAAACTCAAAGCAAACGCTGTTCATTTAATAAGAAATGCATCCAGGGAATGTTGCTTTTGATCAGTGATTTGGTAATGTTTGTGAGAGCCTTGCAGCAAGAGCCTATTTTAAGCTAGAAGGATTATCCTGGCAGAGGGACAGAGCACCCTTGGCTGGGAGAAAAGCCCCAGAGCAGCCAGCCCTGGATTGGAGCTCAACCACTGCTTCAGCTGAGGCTCTGAAACAGCTCAGAAAAAATCTGGTTAAATACAATCTGTGGATGCATTTTATTGCTTCATTTCACTTTATAGGAGCCCTTCTCTCAGTTTTATAATTCACAATTTAACTATTTGCCCACTGGAATAGTGGGCTGTCTTTCTTTCCAAGCTGGCAATGGTGTGCAGAGGTAAATCCAGCATTTCTCATGGATTTACTCCCCAGAGGATTTCCAAGGAAAGCAACGATCAGCACTGCAGGCAGATCCTCAGGGAGCCTCTGTTCAAGGGCAGAGCAGAAGCTGGGGGTGGGGATGTGCAGGAACCATGGATCATTTCCTGCAAAGCTAAAAGAATCAGCTGGTAGAGGTCAAATGCTACGACCTGGGGACTGCTTTGGCTAGGGAATAATGTTACTGTCTCCTGGAAAGCCAGGGATGTGCAAAGACCTGCCCCAGCAATAGGAACCTCTCTTGTGCCATGATAGCAAGGTCCTTGAGCAGCTTGCTGCAAGACTTTTGCCTGTTTGCAGCTCTTGGTCTTTATACTGGAAAGCCTGAGGCATTTAATGTGTTGGCTCCCAACACTGTCCTTTGCTCTCCTCAGGCTTCAGGAGATGAACTCTGGCATTAAAAGTGAGCAGTGTGAGCTGCCTGAAGGCTCCTCAAATTCCCCCTTCTTCCATAAAATCCCCAGTCCACCCCATCTTCAGAGACCGCTACTAAAACTATTTCCATTTTTAGCGATCTGTGAGAAGCAAGTTTTCCTGAAACCATTACATATTTTGTTCCTGTTCCAAGTGCTGGCTTTGATAGCTAAAGGGCAGCAACCAGAAAATGTTTTGGATTCCTTCCAGTGGAGGGAGGAGCAGATGCAGATCTGATGTGATGGAATACTACATTTGGTGCACACACATGCCTGCATCAAAAGCTAGCAGTGAGGTACAAAGCTCCCCAAAACCTTTAGGACACCCTTTTCCCACACTCCCCCCCTCAGTTCCCAGTAAGTCTGTGCCTGGTGTAAGATCCATCTCTTGCCTGCCTCATTGTAAGGAGCTGTAAAATACAAAAACCCCACTCTTTAGATGAAGTCTAATGTTGACAGATGCAGAAAGACATGAGGCAGGAGAAAAAGAAACCAGTAGAGTTGATCTTTATTGCTATGGTTTAGCAAAATATGTCTGAGGGAAGCAAGAATGGTCCTTTTGAATAATTTCTTGCATTTATTATACAGCCTGTGGGAGAGAGGAATGCTTGAGGCAAGCTTGCTGCACAATTTCTTGTAACAGTGCCTGCTCTGTCTGTATGTGCTGGAGAGCTTGCTCGTGTAGGAGAGCCCAATGTGATTAGAGCCACTTCTTTCCTCCCTGAGATTTGTCCCTTTTGAAAGCATCTTTTGACTTGAGCACCTGGTCTGAGATAAAGCAATTTGTCACCACGATGTTTGATCATCCACTCTGAGGAAGGACAATTTTGGCAAAAGGTACTTATTCAGATAGCAGAATCAAGATCTAGGAATTTGGTTTAACCCTTGAGGTACTGAATTTTGCTCTTATTTATTTTTGCAATAAGTAAACATTTACAGTACATATATCAGGGAGCTGTGCATTTCCAACCATGTAGCCATGTGTTACAATCCCTTCTTGTTTTGTTTTTTTTAAGGGTTTTTTAACCTGCAAAATCATGAAGATTAAAAGGCAATCGAAATGCTGTAGGAGGAATTAAAAAGTAGGATTGATATATAATTAGTCACACCATCATTTATTTGGGAAGTTCCTGCCATATTTTTTAATTTTAAAAAATCTTGCTCTCTCCTAATTCAAAGACTTCCCAGGCTCTATAGAACACTATTTCTCCACTTTTATTCACAGTCTGAAAAGGAAATGCCACTGCAAGCTGCCATGTTTTTCATGCTTCATTATTGTACATTTTCTAGTATGTAATGAACTATCCCCATGAAAATTTGCAGTGAATTGTCTTGTAATTGCCTAGATATGAGGGGAAATGTGGTTAGAGTAAAATAACATTAATGTTAAAAATAGGAAAATTGCAGTTAATCCATGTGAAGAGAAATAATACATCTCATCACAGAAAGAAGCAAGGGTGCTGGTGAAAACAGGGAGTTTGGCATACCTTTGGGATCTGGCCTTGCTGGAGGAAGGACATAGCAAAGGAATTATCACAGGGGCAAATCTGCCCCGTGGCCATGGGGAACCTGCTCGAGATGCCACTTCCATCCTTCAGGCCTCTGCATAAGAAAGACATTAGCTAGTAGAAATAAAATCTGAAAAGCTCACAGTCATTATGAGGAGATGGATCGGTTAACTTGTGAAAAATCCCACAGCAGGGTCAAAAAAGGAGTGGGAGGGAATTAGTGAAAGGGTATCCTAGAAGTGCATTTGGAAAATAAGGGTAAATTTGAGAAAGATACAGAAAATAAAGATGTAAATGTAAACACGAAGACAAATGTGCAGTCCACAGGGAGGTGATCCTTGTGCTGCGGGATTTTGCAATTTGGACTGGAGAAAACTCCAGGGGCTGTCACTAAGAAGCAAATCATTTGCCTAACAGTGAGCAGGACTGAGTGATCTAATAAAGCTTTTCCGTTCCTCGTGTCTGGGGCTGGGAAATTAATGCTGGATGTGGTGCCAAACTATGTATGTTAAATGTGTCTCTGTCAGCGTTGGGTAGAAGTTAATTTCGTATGTTGATGATAGCACAATCCGTACCACACTGTACCAAAGGAAAGGCAGGCACTTAACCTGGGAGCAGGGAATGTTTATTTCATGCTTGCCTTGGGGTAGGAACTAATGGTGAATCTTGTAGGAACAGCATGCTAGATACCATCTTGTCTTTTATTTAAGTGCACTGATTTATCTCCTACGGGAGGTGGTGGAGTCCCTATCAGCTCTTGAGTCATTTAAAACTGGAATGAACAAAGCGCTCATGAATAGACTCTGGGGAGCAATCACGAACTGCTTGGGGATGGACAAGATTAAATACCAGGTTTTTGTGCTGCGGATACAGAGCATTAATCGCTGGGGTGAGAGCAGGGCACTGAAGTGAGAGCCTGGTGGCCCCTGGCTAGGGTCTCACGCCGTCACAGAGCATTTAAACCCAAAATCTCAAAGAGCATTCCTCAGGTAGGTAAAGTAAGCACACTCAGGGTATGGAGCTGTGTGTGCACTTATTGTGACCCCACATCCACACTGCTGGGAGCTTCTTCCACCCTGGCTCTGCCTTGGGAGGAGAGCTGCAGAGAAAGTGCCTGCTTGTCACATGTCTACAGGGCGTGAAGCTTTCCAGCCATAAATACACACGGCTGTCAGCGTGACAAGATAATTACTTCATTGGTGAGTTTTCAAGAAAAATGTGGGCCAAAACTTCCTTGTTCTACTCATCAGAGAAACTTCATTGAATTTAAAATCACCATTCTTCCAAATGAAACAGATTTGGCCCTAAATCATAATTCATCAGTTGTTGGCACCCTGCAATTTAAATCTTTTCCGCAACAAGGAAATAAATCTTTTTAAAAGTATATTAAAATCAGTATTGATTATTCCAAGCAGGAGTGCTGCATTCAGAGCTATAAATCTTTTTTTTTTTTTTTTTTTTTTTTTTTTTTTTTTTTTTTTTTTTTTTTAGGATCCCAAGTTAAAATATTTCAGCAAAACTGCTGTATTAAAAAAATCACTATGGTTTAATCATGTGGTAAATTGCTAGGATTTTTGTATGTGGAATTTATAGGGCACCATTTCTTTTAGATTAAATGGGAATGTTCCTGATTTAGCTCTGATTACTCATCTACAGATGGGGTTAATGTCATGTGTCTCTTTGGGGATGTATCTTCTTAAGTAATGATGTCCTTATTGTGTGCTCTATGGATCCGTTGTCAAGACGTCTTTAAATATATCCTGGATGGCACATGGAGGTACCAGTAAATTATGTGTTGAATTAACAGGTAATTCAATCCACCTTGGTGTTAATCTTATTGCAAAATAACAAGCTACATAAAAGCCATTTAAGTGCAATTTAAAAAAGAAAAAAAGCTCTATGAGATATAATCTCTTTAATCAAAACCAGATTTTGTTCAATTACTTTTAGTCTCCTCTGTAAAAACAGTGAGGCCAGATCCACTGTATCTCCAGAGATGCTGTGTCTGTGCAGCTGGACACAGGAATTGGACTGAGGTGCCACCAAGGCAAACTCGGGCTCCACCACCATGGGGGATGGAGTAGGGCTTGGAAAAACAGCTGTTCCTCCTGGAACACCTCCCTGGCCTGTGTGATGTCCCTGGAACAATGCTGTGAGCAGGGCTGATGTAACCTGCACCCTGTTCCTGACATGCCACCTTTGCCGTGGCTGTGTTGACCAACTCAGGGGAGATGTGGGGTGCTGGGTGTGGAAATGTTCCTCAGCACTTCAGGTGAGGAAGGTTTGCTTGGGGTGGGGATGAACAGTGCAGTCTGCCCTGGAGGGACCTCCCCTGCTGGGGCTGTTTCTTTTCTTTCATTATTTTTGCTCCCAGAAACATCTCACACTTTGCTGCAGGGCCAGGGCTCCTGTCCTTCCCTTCTGCTCCTTGGGAATCTGTGGTAAGGAGCCAAAGCAAGGCACTTTGTAAAGGTTTGCACCAGCACTGTTATGGCCCACAGCAAGTTATAACCCACAGAAGCAAAAGTTCTTTTGTGTTTTCTCCTTTGAAATTTTTGGGCTCATTAGCTGTGCAAAATTATTTGCTCCTCCACTAAAAAAAAAAAAAAAAGCCTTTCCATTGCATGAATAGTTGCTTGGTTTTTTGAGAAGTGTGCACTGTTTTGGTTAATTTTCAGGCTGCCTGGTTTGTTTCTACTTCAACTGCTGCTAGCAAAAGTGTTCTCAGTTTTTGCTGGCCTCCTGCTCTGCTGCCATGCATTCCTAAAATTAGTACAAGAATTACAGGTTTCACATCTTTAAGTCAAATGCAGGAGTCAGAAATGTGCTTTTTTCCCCATGAGTGAAGAGCTTCCTGTTTGTGAGCACACTCTGTGGGGGCCTCATGGCAGGTTAATTTAAATGGTTGAAATTTAGAATTAATTCCTGGAAAAAGTGCTTTATTCTTGGAAATGCTCTGTGCTATGTACTTTTCTCTTGGAACAATTTTCAGGCCATCCTGTCACCAACTAGCAGCCAGCAGATGGGAAATTCAGAGCCTAGCAATCCCTTTCATTTATTCCACTGCTTTTCTGTACATAGACAGCATTAATCCCATTTAGGTTTGGTGTTTTGTTTTTTTTTTTTTTTTTCAGAGAGATATGGAATCCCTTTCTGAGAAATGGCTACAAAAATACCTCAGTGTGAGCCTGCAGCAGGACTGTACAAGCAAAGGTATCTCAGTTTGAAATCATGGGCCTCAATCTGCTAAAAATGCATCTGTGATCAAGTCTTGCTGCACTTAATTTGTTCAGAAGAGGAATTAGTGATTACTGGTATCCCTTGCCCACAGAATTTAATTCACCAGGGAAGATGGACAACTTTGTTAGCTTACACACAGGTATATGGTCCAAGTCAGGCCACCACACTCTGTGGGACACAAGGTGTGGCTAATATGAGCATAAATAGACAACAAAATAGTTTTTTGCGCAGTCAGGACTGCAGAAGTCCCACAAGAAAAGTGTGCAAATCATGTTCTTTGTATCAGCAGCTCACTAAGTGGTGAGCACCAAAGACGCATTCCTAGTCCTCAAATCTCTTCCTCCTGACCACTGCACTGCCACAAGGTAAATTCTCCCTTTGTATCCCATTAAATCCCTAAGGAAGGTGGTATAGAAATTGCAGCCATGGAAGGGGAAAGCAACAGTAACTTTATAATAACTTTGCTCCTTCTAGCTTCTGGCTGATGGAAAGGCCAAAGCGACACATGATATGTGTCAGCACAGCGTTTGCAGCTGCTCTAACAGCTCACAGGAGCTCTCCCAGGGCTGCCATTCCCTTGCACAGCCCTGCACACTCGGGGTCTGTGCCTTTGCCCTGTCCTTGCAGCACCCTGCAGGTCACAGCTCAGTGGGACAGCCCAGACCACCAGTGCTGGCTCTGCTCGCCCACCACGGGGACATTGTCACCGTGTCCTTCAGGTGTCCTGCAGAGCACACCTATGGCACCGGAGCAGCCAGACAGAGCACGAGTAGGGCAAGAATGAGCTGTACTGTGTCTGTCCAGAAGAAAATCTCTATGCTGAACACAGCTCTGCACAATAGATAAGGCTTCTCAGATGAAAAACTGCTTCCCCTTCCCGGCGGAGTCTAAAATTTCTTCTGATGGTGATGATGCCTTGAACAATGACAACCTTCATTCATCTCCTCTGGCCAGGAGAGAGCTGAGAGTTCACGTTTTAAGCTCTTTCACAGCGCTGAAGGCACATAAAAGCCTCTCAACACTGTTCAAACACAGTCCTCCATTAGGAGTTATTTAAGCAGGAACTGCTTTCCCTGCTCCAAACCTCTTTGTATGAAATCCCTCCAGCACCACGTGTGGCATCGGCCGGCGCCTGATCCGGCGTTTGCTGTGCTGGACACACCAGTAATGGATAGTTAATTAACCCAATCCATCAGCCAGCCCTCTCCAGGGCTGCAGTGATGATTTTAAAGCCTAAATGTCATATCTCCTTTCTACCTTTATGTCATTGTCATATGTTAAAAAAAAAAAAAAAAATTAGACTGGAGGCCCCTTTTGATTACTACAATTTTTCTTCACATGCTTCATTTGCTGAGCCATTCTTACCAGCCAAGTTGTCTTCATCTGGCAAACTGTCCAGGACTCTGTGCTTGTCCTTCTGGCAAAATGTTGTTTGATCCCAAATTTGTTTTCATCTTTTGCCTGGTCGGTCATCTTTGCTATTTTCCCAAAAAGCTAAAATTACAGAAAACCAAAAAAAAAAAATAAAATCAAATACTAGATTTGGGTTTAGTTGCCAAGAGTGCATTTGTTTCTCTTTAAGAGCTCTTTTGATCGTGAAAACAACAACCTTTTCCTGCAAAGAAGGTCCTTCTTTTCTGCTGGTGCTAACACAAGATGAATGGTCTTGCAATTAAAGTGATTTTGAGTGAAGTTTCATGCCTGGCTTGTCCCAACCTTCTTGTGTGACCTTGGATATATCCCCCAACTACTGACCATTCTTCTCTCACAAAGGTATTGCCAAATTAAAGATCAGGTTTTAAAAAAAAGATAAGTAGCTTTGTTTCTCTGACTCCATCTGCAGAGGCTGGGTAGGCCAGCACCTCTGAAAAAATGAAGCCCTATTACAGAAATTTGCAGTGCAGGGAGGCATGCAAAAATGCAGGCACATAGAATAAATAGTTGCTTTTGAAAATCTTGGCCAACACCCACGAACACTTGTAAAGTACTTTAACATCCAAATGTTGAAGAATGGAGAATGATTTAAATGTTTTGAAGTTATTCCCAGGACTAGAAGTTTGCAGTAGTCACAAAAAGGAAAAAAATTAATATAGCAGATGTAATGAGGAAATTCTCAGAAGTTCAGGGAAAAAGGGATATTTTCCTAAAATGCAGTTGATTTACTTTAGTTTGGTCTGGTTCCCTTCTTTCAAGACTGACATAAATCTTCTGAGCAGATAAGCTTTCCTGGGAGCTGAGCAGATGCCTGCTGAATCATGGAATTTAACTCTTTCTCGGCAGCCTGCAGGCAGCACACATCCATTGCTCTGAAGGGTGTGAGTCTGGGGACAATTCACTGATCTACACCCATGAGGGTCTGGCCTGTGACGTGTCCTTCTGCTTGTTGTCTCTTCTGCACGCTGATGTCCAGGCTTTGCAGAGGGGACAGCCCCTCCTGCCCTCCCAAGGTGCTCCTGCAGATGCCTCCCACCACACCTGAGCAGGGCTCTCTGCTCCAGCCCAGCACCATGCACAGCCCAGTGAGGGTGGCTGCCTTCCCATGGGGGAACAGTGGTTCTGGGACAAAACTGGGGTGAAAGGGGCTCAGGAGAGGGTCTCAGTCTTGGCCAAAAAAACCCCCGTTGCTCAGGGGCTGCCTCAGAGGTGGGACCCCTTCCGAGGGACTCCTATGAAAGGTGAGACAAGTCTCCTGAACAGGTTATTATCTCTACAAGAAAAATCCTTCAGCAGGTTGGTCTTTTTTTTTTTTCTTTTTTTTTTTTTTAATACCCCAAGACAAAAGGAGACCTTGGAGCTCTCCCTGCTCTGTATTCTGAAGGTTGCTTTCCTGAGGTGCGTGTCCAGGCATTCATCTCAGGAAAGGTTTCATGTCAGAGCATTGCTGCAGGAGGGCAGAGCTGAGCTCAGGCTGAGCAAGGCAGGCAGAGCTCACCCTGCAGCCACTGGTGGCTGCCAAAATTTACCAGATTTTAACCCTGCTGGCACTGGAAGGCTGCAGACAATGGCACAAGCTTCAGTGACAGGTGGAGGTGATGCCTTGGGAAGGCTGAGCTGGAACAGAGACTGGGCAGAGCTGGAGAATAAAGTAGGGATTTATTGAAAGGCCTCCAGGATACACCTTGGGCAGGATAAGAGCCTGGTCAGGGCTACACCCAAGGTAGACCCAAAATGGTCACAAAATGGACCCCAAATGGATAACTGATCATGAGGTCTCACACTTTTATAAGTTTTGGTCCATTTGCAAATTGGGGTTTAATTTTGCAATTACAGCTTCAGATTATGGGGTCCCATTCTTCTTTTTTCTCTCTTCAGCCACTGTTATTTATGCTTTTGAGCCTGAAAGTTGTACTCGTTGTCCTTGGTCTACCTCCTCTGTGAAGAGAGCACTGAATGTGAGGCACAGAACTGCACCCCTAGGCAGCACAGAATCTGAAAAACATGAAAGCTGAAACATAAGGCATCAGAGGGAGGTGAAGTCCAATGTTGGAAGGGCTGGCTTTTGAGAAGAGCTCTATGCTGGGCACACACACCCTGTATTCTCTTAACAGCAGAATTAAATAGAATAAGGACTGTGTAACATGCTGTGGAGTTTTGGAAAGTTACATATCAGGATGTAAACTGGCTTGGACTTGAAAACAAAGCATAAAATAACAAACAGTAATGGGAAGGGTCAAGATGACACTGGAGTTCAGCCCCCTCCAAAAACAGGAACTCGTTAGGCACAGCACATCCCTCCATCTCCTGAAGTGGCTAAAGCTGCATGGCACTGTAACCCAGTGACCATGGCACTGGTAGCAATGTGCCAGAAGAAAAGGCACCCTGATTCCAAGCCATCAAAGGTTCCAAGTCATCCAAGTCATCAAAATTACTTATTCTATGGTATTATTTCTAAAATAAATAATGAGGCAACTAACTAACCAAGTAATTAAATTCAATTGGATGTTGTTCTCACCCATATATGAATACCCCATTCCTTTCTTTCTGTTGAAGATTTTATGCTGTCGTAAGAATGTGTTGAGAACTGCTGGCAAAAATGTTAAATATTCAAAATTCTCTGATTGTATATTTATGGCCTAGAACACTGTATGATTTATTTCACCTATTATCCACTGAAAGGGTTCATCATTTATTTGTATCTTTACTTTCAAGTCTGAGAAGGACATGGGAACACCACCACAGAAAGAAGGATGCCCTTCCCTCCTCTCAGAGGATTCACTCTTCTCAGCTGTCTGCAGAGCTGGGCCAGAATCTTCCCTTGGGAAATGTGGGCCTGCAGCATTTATCAGGACTTGCATCATGGGTACCCACTGGAAATTAGATGAGAATTTGGCCACTGCATCCAAGTGCTTCCCATCTATCTTTCCTGATAATGTTATTATTCTAATACCAGTGCTGTATTGCAGTTCAACACCTTATCTTCAGGAGAGCCACAATGCTTCACAGCACAGTTATGCACTGCTGCTGCCCATAATTCACCAGTGTGCTGCTAATTCACCAGTGTGCTGCTAATGGGATTGCTTTGATTTAAATTTGGAATAGGTCCTTTAATTCTGCTTCTCATCAATAATAACCCTTGCTTATGGGAAAGAAACCAAATGATTCTCATGTGAGAAAAACAAAGCACACAGTCCTAGGACAATTTTATTAGAATATCAAGCTCAATGAGTCCTCAACAATTTTTTCCTCTACCTCAAAAATCTGTTTTCAGAGTATTACATGTGTGTCTCAAATGTATGAGAACACTGGTGAGCTCCTCCTAAAGTCTCTAGTTCCCATCACGTGCCAGCTGCACTTGTTCTAGTCAGGAGTCTCCAGATTTGTACCTCACTGTGGAATGCCTATCTCTCATTAACTGAGATTCTCTGCATTTTGAGAGAGCTAAAAGCGTCACTTTTTTCCCATGGGCCAAATCCTGACATTACTGAGCATCCTTTAGGTTTACAAATCTTCCTCTAAAGCAAACATTACAGCATTCTTCAGCTTCATTCTTGCTGTGTCCAAGTCCTGCTGACAAGGTGGCTCCTGATTTCACTGTGCTGCTTCACTCACAGCCTGCTTTTTCCCACATGCCATGGCCAGAGGTCCTGAGTGGCAGAGCCAGCTGCTGCTAGCTTTGCATTAAATGCACAGAACTTGTACAAATGGTATCAGCCAAACTTCCATTTTTCATCTTCAGCCTCACACAGAAACTGGGGAACTGGCAGCCTCAAAAAATTCATTTCTCTTTCATCTCTCTTTCCACCTTTTGTTCTGAAACATCCTACAGGGATTCAGCAGGGTCTACATTGTGTAGCCCCACATTTTCCACTTTTGAGAGATTTAACACTTCCTAACAATCACAAGGTTTCTGCAGACTCATGATAAGCAATCCCAGACCAGAAGAGCATTTAGACTGAAGCTGCTCAGATCAACCTGGGGAAGAGACCCCCTAAGCAGGGTGGTGATGGAAAGAGCAGGATGTGGGTAGAGTTTTGGTCCAGGGCAGTAGAGCAGGCTCTCAGGACATGTTGTGACATACTTGATGGCACCTGCACAATGTAGCTACCAAAGTGCCACTCAGGGCATGGGACACTCTGTGGAACTGTTGTTTATGGGGACAGTTGTTTATGACAAAAAATTACTATGCTGGGATTGTCCACAATGTTTTTATGCAGTGGATCTTCCTAAAAACAAACATAACTCGGGGTACTCACTGGCTTTGTGGACATCTGCGCTGTGGCTGGGGCTGGTGAAGGGCCCCTGGGAGCAGAACAGACTCAGTCCTCTCTCTGAACACTGCTGTTCCCATCACCAGGGTAGCTCGCACCTGGGAGAGTCTGAAGCACTTCTCAGCCCCAGCCTGGTGCTGCAAGGCTGACTTGGGAAGCTTTGTCCTGCTGCAGGCATCTCTTGGCTTTTGCTAATAAATCTTAATTCTAGTGCACCAAAATAAATACTTGGCACTATGTGGCACCTCCCACATGGAAATTCCAAGGCAACTTAGAAATGTTGGTCAACCCAGAGAAGAGGATCACCACTCAGATGGGAAACCTGAGGGCTTTGTCACTCAGTCATCTTCCCAAAGTGCCTGGGAAATGAACGGCAGCATTAAAGCAGCCTTAGAGCAGATTTAGAGCTCCACCTGCACTTAAAGCACCAGCTGGGTAGGTGCTCTCTGCAGTGTCATTGTTACCTTCCCTTGCCAGAGGGGATGCCTTGGGATTTTAGATTTTATATTTTTCATGTATTTGTAATCCTGCAGTTCTTTAGTGTAGAACTCTAAACTCCATATAGAGTGTTGGCTGCTGCTTCCCCATTTTGGTCAGACAACAATTCCTCTCCAGGCCTGGGAATCAAGGACACCTCACTGCCTCAGGCCCTGAGAAATGGAAACAAAAGTGAGTTGGGGGGAGAAAACTTGGGGTAAATGACTTCATTACCTGCAGCTGTAATTGGAAGATGAACCCTCAATATGCAAATGGACCAAAATTATAAAAACATGAAAACTCATGACCCATTGTCCATTTTTGGGTGCAGCCCCTGGGGGGCTTTGTCTGCCCTAAATGTACCTGAAGGCCCTTCAATAACTAGAACTGCTTCTTATTCCCTTGACTTTGTCTGGCCTCTGTTTTTAGGTAGCCCAAAGAGACATCAGAGGTACCAAAGACAGGGCATTGTGGCAAGTCAGGAAGTCAGATTGAATATGTGCCCAGCTGTGATTTAAAGTGGCAGCTTCTGCACACAAGGGAGCAGTGAGAGCAGCCCATCACCCCAGAGCCTTTGGGGGTGCAGCTGGACCAGGGCACCAGCCTTCTCCTCTTCACAAGCAGCATTTTCCTGGACCAGACACTGACTGTCCACTTTGAGCTGACAATGGTTGAGGCCCAATGCAACTTGAAGGGAAAAGAAATGAAAACATGTGACCCCTAGTTAAAATAACATTTTTAAAAGGAAGGCAGAGTTTCAGTGATTCATAACAAAAATTGTGACAGGGAAGAAGAGAGGTCACCCTGAAAAATTTAAGGAGTCTTATGCAGGATTTAATTTGTACAGAAGGATCTGCAGTGCACCTTGAGGCAACAGAGCTATAAATCATGCTGTTTCAGGGCTCATTTATCACCACAGTTGGCCCCAGGATTTGGAAGAGGAGGTAGAAGCTTTCCAGCTGTTTCATGCAGCAAAGTGTCATTGATAAACGCAAGCCTGCAAAGTAAACAATAAAATATCAATTATAAGTAAGAGAGTTGCAAGGAGGCAGCATAGAATTAGGTTTCCTGTGCCTTGCAGAGCTGTCTAGATAGTGTCTTCTTCCTCAGTGGTGACACCAATTCCTGCATTTTCAGAGTGGTTTTAACAGCTGAAAACAGGTGACCCAGACTTCACAGCCACTTCCTTCTCATAGCAGGTGGGCAGGGAGTGAGCCAGGCTGGAGGGAGGAGCTGGGCACTGTCCTGCTGTCCTGCTGTCCTTGCCACACTCCTGGCAGCACAGCTGGAGCCAGCATCAACACCTGCAGTCATTCCCCACTGCAGAGGGAAATTCTCTCTTTTGCAGCCACCGTTTCCTCAGGGAGGGGATGGTAATGGAACTGATTCAAAATACTGACACCCAAATAAAGGCACTGGTGGGAGAAGCACCTGCTGGCCAGGTGGGTAAGGCACTGCTGGGTGTGGGGTTTGCTGCCCTTGCAGTTGCCAGTGATGCCTTAAGTTGTAGCTTTCATGTTTTTCACATTCTGTGCTGCCCAGGGTGCAGCTCTCAGCTCACAGTGAGGGTCACTCAGCTCTGCACACAGCAGGGACACAAATCCTTTTCCTGCTGCACACACAGGACAAGTTTTAGGCCCAAAAGCAAACAAGGGTGGCTGAAGGGAGGGACAAGAAGGATGAGACCTCATAATCTGAAGCTGTAATTGGACAATTAAATCCCAATAAGCAAATGGACCAAAACTTATTAAATGTGACCATTTTGTGACCATTTTGTGTCCATTTTGGGTCCACCTTGGGTGTAGCCCTGGCCAGGCTCTTGTCCTTCCCAAGGTGTATCCTGGAGGCCTTTCAATAAATCCCTGCTTTATTCTCCAGCTCTGCCCAGTCTCTGTTCCAGCTCAGCCTTGCCAAGGCATCCCCAGCTGGGGCAGAACCAGCTGTGTGGTGAGCTGGTGCTCACTGCCATGAATGGATGTGGGGGTTTAGAGGAATCCCTGGCAGCAGGCAGGAGCTTTACTGAGGTGGCCAGCACCCCAAAACCCACTCTGGTTTGCAAGCTCTTTAATAATGGTTGATTTGGTCTATTATAGAATTAATTACTTATTTTATGGACACAAAACTAACAGACATAAGATTTAAACTAATACTACACAGGAATAAAAACAAAAGGAGACTACTAGTAGGCATATACAGTGTGGGTTTAAAGGTAATGTTAATTTTACAGCTAGGGAAGAAATAATATAACTTAGGAGACAATGTATCCATCCAATTGTTGGTGGGGCACGCATGGAGATCCTTTCCCTCAATTGCCAGTAAAGTAACCACAGAATCTGTGTCCAAACTCCAGGGAGAATTCCTGAACACTTGTCAAGGTGTGTGTGCAGAAGGGTTCTGCCTCTGTGATAACTGCTGTGTCTTTTTTGGCTTGTGGAACAGTGTCACTCTGTGGCACACAGATGGTTAACACTCAGGACAGGGACACCTCACTGTATCAATTTTGGGCAGAAATGCAGCTACATAAGGAATATCAAGGATTTTAATAACCTTTCATGTGACCAAATCTCAGCATAATGCCTTCATGTTCCACATGTCCATCTGCTTGTACAGCACCCAGCACAGGAAACTCCCACTTCTTAAATCTCAACACTAACCATGTGAGAGTATAAATTCAGTCAGGATAGTTTGTGACCTTTTTTTTAGCAAAAGTTTGTCTCGTTTATCCAAGGTGTTAGTAGCCATTGCACATTAAAACTCTTGTAAACTCCCTGCAACTCCTTGAATTTGTGAAAATTAAGATGTGTGTGTGTAAACACGCTGGATGGTGGAGCTTTGTCTGCTGCTCTCTCCTGCTATGAGTGATGGAAACCCAGTGTAATTCCACAGCATCAGTTCTCTGACTTGATGCTGCTGCCACAGAGCAGACTGTGAGGCCAAGGAAATATCCAAAGTCAAATTCAGTTTAGTAGAAAAAAAACCCAAGTTATTTATCAGCAATAGATAATAAGAATCCTATAGACTTGCCTTAGTGCCTATTTGTTCTGGGGGAATTCAAGCCACAAATTATGGATTGTTCCTTAATTGTAAAGATTTATGATCAAAAAATTACAATACTTTTTCTTTAATTGCTTGTAAAAATTCATGGATATTGGTAAGGAGTATAATTTTTCAGGCTGCTTTTGGACATTTTTTTATTGTATTAAAGGAGTATTTATGTTTAATCTAGTTACTGCATTATCAGTGAACTCATGAGCCTAAGTGGCTGAAGGCAGACTCTGTGCTGCAGAAAGTGCCTCAGGTTGTCCTGGATGCCTTCTGCTGGCCAGAGGAATCCAGCCCATTTTCAGAACACCACTGGTTTTTGGTGGCACTGACAAGGAGCCTTAGTCTTGACAGAGCAGCTTTTCACCTGGTGTAGAGGGGCTGGAATGATTCCCCTTCTGCTCAGCAACATTTTGGCCCTCTGGCTGTATCACTTCATTAAAAGCAATTGCTGCAGTTTAAATGGTCAAGAAGGTAACATTTTTCAAGCCTTCTAAACCTGAGAGTGAGTGGAGCTGCTGGTTCTCCATTAATTTATCAACATCTTGTGAAAATTCCTTCTTTTCTGTAGCAGCCATCAGCCCTTCTAGGAAGCACAAGATAACCCAACCATGTAGCTAATCCAAGTAAATAATAAGAATTCAGTAATTTAAGTGGCAGGATTCTGTAACTTCAGGGAAATCAGCCTGGTTCAATGTGGCACAAGAGCCAAGCACCCTGATGGCTTCATCTGTTTCAGCAGGACAGAAATGTCTTCAGGCTCAGAGCTCCCATGGGCAGGCACAGATGGACCAGGGACAGGGGCAGGCTGGGGCTCCACTGACTTCTCCCAAACACCAGCCAGGCTCAGGCTGCTCACTGCACATCTTCCCTCTTCACATCAGGGCTGCTGACCTGTTTTATATAGCAGACTCTGCATATATATTACTTTAACTTAGTAACTGGCAAAATTAGGGGTGTTTCTCTTCCTGGTTTGCCCCAAATTTATTTTTTTCTTTTAAAGAAAGTTGATTCCAACAGCTATTTCTAAGGAATCCGTTACCTAGTGTATCAACTAATTGGCTTTTTCATTATTGTTCCTCAGGCTCTCATTCAGTTTACAGTTGGACAGTCTGAGTCTAGGCCAGGTCCAGCCCCACTGTGAACCTCAAGGCAAGATCATAAATACCAATTCTTCTGTGTCTATGCCCCCTAATCACTTCTGCTTCAGTTCCTCACAGAATTTGGCTGGGAGGATATATGGGCTATTAGTCAGTGTGGAATTCTAGACAAGATATCAAAAATAATTGCTCTCAAACTTAGTCTGAATTATGGTTTTGGAGACAAAATGGGAAACAAACCACCCTGACTTTCCCCTGGCTTCTTCACTGGCAGTTTCTTCAGAATTACCCCAAGCCCAAGCAGAGCCTGAATCCTCCCAGCCTCAGTCCCACAGATTCACAAACATCTAAACAGGCAGGAGCTGGAGCTGGTGTTACAGCAGCCTTCTTCCCCAGCTTATTAAACACAGCTGTACTAATTCATGCAGCAAGGTGAAACCCCTGGGGAAACTGGGGAGTTGTGGCTGATGATGAAGCTGTGTGAATTTTCCCTTTTTTTCCAGCCAGCTCCCCCTGTGCTGGGGCTTTCCAGTCTGTGGTTCTCATCTGGGATGTCATTTATCACTCATGAAGGGCTCACACTCTCTTCACTCCTGCACAGGACTGGATCAGAGCCAGGCTGAACCCTAATCACTCCTTGGTGCTCCAGCTCTGAGGTTTTTTCTGACCAGACTCAAAGCTGTGCTGAGCTGTGCACCAGTGATTTTCCCAGCCCCAGCAAACTCCCCCCAAATGTTTCCTGCCTTGCCAATGAGCCCTAATTTTCCAGTGGCAAAAGGCCAGAACATCCTTATCCCAGCAAGTTAGCAGACCCCCTGCAGGTCCTGATGCCCTGCTGCAGTCTGTTATCTTCATTGCCTCTTCCCATCACTCTCAGAGTGTAAGTTATTGATTATTCTGCCAGGGGTTGCTACACCAGAAAATTTTGATCCCTCAAATGAAAGCACGCATCACGACTTATTTACTGAACTGCAGCCAGTTTACCCAGAACATTTTTCTGTTATATGTGAGAGAGAATGACTGCCCTCAGGCCTGGCAAGTTGGGAAAAATAATCACAGTGTGTTTCTTTATCTCATCTCAGACAGAGGCTGAGCCCAAATGAAATCTGACCTCTGTTATCAGGGAGGGCTTGGGGGGTCTGTGCTGTACTGAGCACTGGGATCCCACACCTCTCCAGCTCTGGCTCCTCCTGAGGGCCTGTGACACTGGCTGGTGCTGCCATTGGCACAGGGATGCCCAGCTGTGTCCCCTGTCCTCCCTCACTGCCCTGTGCAAGGCAAAGGGCACAGACTGTCCTTGCTGCAGAGCCCAGGACACACAGGGGCCCTGGGGAAATGGTGTCTGGAGCACCTTCCCAACACCAGGCTCCAGGCATGGCAAGCTCAATTTTGGTGCTTCTAATACAATCCAAAGTTGCATTTTAAAAGCCTCTCCAAACAGGATCAACTGTTTCACTGCAGGAGAAGCTGGAGAAGTGAAATTTCCCAAGGGAAGATTCTGGCCCAGCTCTGCAGACAGCTGAGAAGAGTGAATCCTCTGAGAGGAGGGAAGGGCATCCTTCTTTCTGTGGTGGTGCTCCCATGTCCTTCTCAGACTTGAAAGTAAAGATACAAATAAATGATGAACCTTTCAGTGGATAATAGGTGAAATAAATCATACAGTGTTCTAGGCTATAAATATACAATCAGGGAATTTTGGGGATTTAGTGCTGGCTTCAGCATCAAACCCTGAGTTTCTTGACTGGACAGCAGAAGCTGCCAGTGCTAACCTGGCAAACCTCAGACCTCGTGGTTTGAGCAATGGCTTGTGCGTTTTGGACTTGTCTGGGAGTGTATTAGCTCCTACTTTCCAGTTTTCCAGCTGCATTCTCTACTATCAGTGGCACATTTCAAAGCAGAAAGAGCACCATGTTAAAAACACAGTGCCTGCTTTCAGGGCAAGGAAGCAGCTCCTGCATTTGCTTTAAAAACATAAAAATAATTTAAAAAATCTTGGCTCATTTGAAGTGTTGACTTTCAGAATATATTCCACAAATCAGAGCAGAGATCTTGGGTGTTTGACAAATAATTCCAAGATGAATACAGATATATTTCCCTGAGTGCAAGGACTTTAATCAATCCCTAATCTCCCAGAGAAGTAGTTTGACTTTACCTGACAGCACTGTGAAAGATGATCTGTGTCTATGTGACTGGTGTAGCAATAGCAAAAGCCATTTCCTCTTTGTATTACCATTCAATTGTTAGTATAGAGAGCCCTCAGTTGCTGAAAGCCACGTTGAGAGCCTTCCATTGAACACAGAAGGCTTTGGATCAAGCCCTTGAATACTTCCCTACTAATAAATTAGTCCTAACGAGGCTAGCAACAGCTCTCCACGTCAGAAAGGCCTTTGAAACTCCTGAAGCCCCAGCAGTTATGCCTTGGACTGAAAAAACACCTGAAAATGTGAGAGCAGGCAGGGAACTGGGAGCCATCTAAGATCTGCAGACCCAAGTACTCTGCTCTCTTCTCTGTGCACAGAGGAGCAGCTGCCCTGCTCTGCTGTCCTCCCCAAGCCCTTCAGAGCCTGCTCCTTTCTGGGCAGCACAGCAGGAGGTGATGGAGGTGATGGATTGGCTTACCCAAGGCAAACTGCTCGCTTCATCAGCTGTGTAATTAAAATAAGAGGCCCTAACACAACATTCTGTACAAAAACAATAGCAGAAATTCAACAGGCAGCTCTGAGAGCAGAGGTTGTTTAAACTCCAGCATATTCTGCAAGATGAGCTTCAGTAATAACTCACCAAGAGACCAAATACATCCACTGATACGAGACACCACAAGGACTAAAATCTAACAAAATACTAATGGAAGTGTTATCTATTGCCATGATATATCCCTATACAACATGTTCTTTATTTCCTGTTTTATTAGTATATTAATAGAAGCATTTTACAATAGCATTACAGAGGATCAGAGAAAACAGCTGCTAATAAACATATTCACTGTGGTTTGGTTCTCTTTGAGTTGGATTGTGAAACTTAAGATATGCCCACAGCAGAGCAGACTGAATTAATGAACTCATGTACTCATTTCTGATCATGCAGCATCCTTGAAACTGAAGGGATGACTCAGTGTCCATGGATTAACCCAGCAGTGATGTACCAGCATTGTGAATGCTCACCCTTTACCATTTAGGACCATGGCTAACGCTGGCTGAGACCACGGCCCTGCTGTGCTTAGCATTTTACTCAAGTGGGAGATTCCTGAAAGGAATTCAGCATTTAAATGTAGGAGATACAGGTAACCAGGCTTAAAAGCAGGGAAAAAGCAAAGTAAAGCTGGGGAAATGGGAAAGCAGTCTCTGTGCAATTCCACTGCACAGGTGTGTGGTGCTTGGTTGCATCTCCAAGTGCTGCTGCAAGAAATGCAGAAGCTGTAAAAGCTCCAGGCCCTGAGCAGGAGCCTGGTGTTTTAACTGAGCAGACCTTGTGCTTAACTTTTCTGGGGGGCTACCCACGGAAACCTGAATCTGAATTTCAAACTCACGTTTTGCTGAAATGGAATTTTCAATTCAAACTTCTGAATTGAAAAGCTAATGTAGGACATTTAAAAGGACATGGATAGATCCACTCTGGCATCCCAATTTTGGGAACACGTGTATAATATTATACAGCAGTTAGATTAGCAGATATATTTTCCTTTCAAAGTGCAGATTCTGCTCTGAGAGCAAGCAAGGGGAGCTGCTCTCTTGAGAGACCTGTAGGTGACTGAACATGGGGCTTTCAAATGCAGGTGCCAGAGCTGCAGTGGGATTGCAGCTGTGCCCCTGTGCCAGGGGAGCACTTTGCAGCAAACCTGAGACTGCATGAATATTTCCAGCAGACTGGGAATTTGCATAACCCATCCATAAGCCACTGCAAATCTACTAAGGAATCAAGCCCAGTGTCAGCTATGGCCACTATATCACTGTATCTGAAAATATAGCTCCGTTGTGCCTTGACCTTTTCTGTTTGGAATTTGGATTTTCCAGCGCTTCTTCCATCTGTTTACAGAACCAGACCCTCAGGGAAACATAAATAAATAAATCTTTTCCCCAGTTCATGCTCATGACATCAAATGATGTAATAAAATGAAATCTTTTTCCTTCTTTCTCCCCTTTCAATATTTATTCAGGGGATTTATTGTTTTCCCTCCTTTTCATTCAAGGTTTCCCTCTGATAGATTACCTCACTGTGGAGCATTTCTCATACCCTCCATGCATTACATCTCAAGCTATTATTTTAAAATGTAGTTGGAGCTGCTTTAAGCCAAAGACAGTGCAGAGATTTTTCATTTTTCTTTCTAACCCTGCTGGACCTGCTCCATGAAAATTTCTACTCCATTTTTATTTGAAGTATTGTTAACAGAGAATAGTGCTTCCAGTAGATGCATGAGGACTAAAAACCCTTCTGTATGTTTACATGTGGGCTGTCAGTGTCACAAACATTTGTGCTGTCCTGAATTCCCAGCTGGCATGAATGGGAGTTCATGTGCTCTGCAGGAACACCACAGTGACATTACTGCTGGGCTGGTACCAAAACCTGAGGATTCATGGTCATTTCCAAGCCTACTTTGACCTTGACTGATCTCAAGGGAGAATAATCAGCAAGGGTATGAAGTATCTTAGATCCAGATGAGATCCTCACAGGATTTAACACAGCCAGTCCAGAGAACAAGAGCAAAGAAGTGACTTAAAGCAGGATTTCTCTAACAGTAAAGCATCAGCCTTGCTACCCAGAGAAGTCCCTGAGCTGCCCAGCTCCAGGGGGCCTCTCCTTAGCCTTGCCCTCCCCACGTGGCTGCCTGGCAGTGCAGAGCCAGCACAGCAGCTGCTCTTCTGGGGGCTCTTCTGGGGGTGCTGTCCTGGGGGTGCTCTGGGGCTGTTCTGGGAATACTTTGGGGCTGTTCTGGGGGTGCTGGGGTTGTTCTCGTGGTGCTGGGGCTGTTCTTGGAGTGCTCAGGGGCTCTTCTTGGGGTGCTGTGGGTGCTGTTCTCAGGGTGCTCAGGGGCTGTTCTGGTGGGGGCTTTTCTGGGGTTCTGTGGGGGCTGTTCTGGGGATGCTCAAGGGCTATCCTTGGGGTGCTGGGGCTGTTCTTGAGGTGCTATGGGGCTGTTCTGGGGGTGCTGTGGGGGCTGTTCTCAGGGTGCTAGGGCTGTTCTTGGAGTGCTCAGGGGCTGTTCTGGGGTGCTGTGGGCTGTTCTGGGGTGCTGTGGGCTGTTCTGGGGTGCTATAGGGCTGTTCTGGGGTGCAGTGGGCTGTTCTGGGGTGCTGCAGGGCTCACCTGGGCAGCTCAGCCCTCTGGCTGTGTTTCTGTCCCAGGGGCTCTGGGCATACCAAGGTTATGCTGCTCTGGCCCTGCCCTGAGTGGGACCTGGAGCTTTCTCACAGAGCACCAGCAGGAAGAGTGTTTGTATTTATTGAAGAGATTTGGGGTTGTCCTTTTCCTCCTGTGGAGGATCTGAATGTCTCAGAGAATTGTTCCTGCTGTGCTGCTGCCTCGAACCTGCTGATGGTGGGGTGGCTCCTCCTTGTGCACTCTGATGTGTAAGGAGAGCATCTGGGACAGAGGAGGGAAAACTGGCTTCCATCTCTGCCCAAGAGATTTCCATAAAACAGTAACTTCTGGGATTCTGTTCCTAAATGCAGTCAGGGGAGTTTTATGGTCATCCTAATCTTTTTTTTTTTTTCCCGTCTTCAAAAAACCCCTAGAAAATACTTTTATCCCATGAGTTAATCATTCAGCCATATCAAAGCTTTAAGCCTTCAACACCAGGCCCCTTGACGAGGTCAGATTTTCAGAATAATCCCCTTCAATAAAAGCTACTGTCTTTCCCTGAGAGCTTCAGGGTAATGCAACAAAAGAGTAACCAAAGAGTAATTCACTACCATGTAATTAGCAGCTCATGCAAGAGACAATCATATTGAAATCAGTATATACCATGAGAAGTGATAAGGACTTAAGGCAGTGACATATACAAAAAGCTCATTCAGAAATGGAAGCATATTCCCTTTTGTTTGTAGAACAGCTCCTGAAAGCAATGTGCATGTTACAGCTGCATGGTCACCATTAATATACTGCAGGTGAGCTGTAGAAATAAGCAAGACTTTACAATAGTTTTGTTTACTCCATTCCTACATAAAATTTGTAATCACTCAAAGGGTGTCCTTGGGTTCTGCTGAAGAATATTGACTATGAAATGTTGTAGTTCTGCATATTCAGGTAGAAACAGGATTCTAAGAATCTGTTTATTCAGCTAAGACAGAAACAATTACTGGGACCTCTCTGTTCTCTCCTCATAAGCTACTCATAAACTGGGATGTGAGAAAACAGCTGACCAAAAACCTGTTGGCTCATTAAGTTCTGATGTCAGAACAACAACAGTCAGAGGCCCTTTGTCTCTGTTAGAAAACTTTATGAAACTAAATGGGAGTCTTAGAAATTAGAAATTAAATGGGAGCCTTTACCAAGTGCACAGAATTGCCAGCCTGCTGTCAGCCTGCTCCCCATTCAAAGCTGATCTGTGTATGACTGAAGAGGAGATGTTTGTTGCAGGATGCCTGGCTGAAGGTTAGATCTAAAATAAATATGCTCTCCTATATTATCAGCTCTTCAACATCCAGGCTGAAATCACCAACTGAGAACCTCAGAAACCTGTCCTTTGTGGCAGGGGCTTGCAGACTGAGCTGGTCATCAGCGTGGCCAAGGCTTCTATTTCTGGCTTGCCAAGAAAGCACAAACCCTCATGCTGCCTGCTCAGGTGGGCAGACCTCCCCCTAGCCCGTATTTCAGCAAAAATCACTGGTGTGGGGCCATCCAGGTGGCTCCTGACATTGCAGAGGTTTTCTGATCTTGCCTGCACAGCCTGGCTAACAAATAGGAGTTTAAGCTCTGAGCCCAGTGCCACAGAAGTTGCTCAGTCTCTAACATCTGCATCTTCTGAGAGCACACAGCTCTACCAGCTTCATTCATACCTGCATTAGATAACACCACGACAAGGGAGACAAAATACAGAGACAGGAATTACTTGTTTCAACTGCACTTCTAGGTCTAGTGGTTTTCACTGATGTTAAGCAATCTTTTATCATCAAAGACTTTTCCCCTGACTTTCTCAGTGCTGTCAGGAAGGTTCACTCAGGCACTTACAGCTGAGATCATGGATATAATCAAGGACAGGTCCACTCCTGTGCCAAAGGCATGTGGCTCTGTCTGGAATCCATGGAGCTGTGTGGATGCACACAGACTGCCCCCCTGGTGCGAGGCTCAGGGTAAGCCAAGTTGCTTTCAACCAAGCAGAGGCATTTGAAAAACTGCATCCAGTTCTCTGCCTAATCCTTCAAAAGAAACATTACCCACCAGGGCCAGAATTAGAAGCATTTATTAGGAAAATGTGGCAAGTGAAATACTGGTTTGATAGCAAGATCAATTTCTGTGTCAGAGTGCTTCTCTATTTTGTCTGAAAAACTGGAAAATATCCAGATTCAAGCTCAATGTTCTCTGCTGAGGCATTCCTGCTATGTTGGCCTTGGGAAATTTTATTGTTTATCACAAATTTCATGCCTGCTGTCTCTGACTGTGTTTCAGTATGTTCAGTGTATTTTAAACAGTTCTACTGAGTGTGAGGTCAGTCAGTGACACGCTGGACAACTGTGTTTAATTAAAGAGCACCCAAATTAATAAAAGGTAACAGCTATTTGTAATATCAGATAGATTTTATCTCTGACCTTGATTTATGCGGTTTGCCACTGGTGTTGGATACATTATTTCTGTGATAGGACCCATAGCAATCCCAATCTTGTTATGTTCCAGGAAAACTCATGGGTTGCACCAAGGCTCAAGTATAGCAGCTAAATACACATTTAGCAAAATGAGGGAAGATGAGGCAAAGGCCCAGGGGAAGAAAAAGTTAACTGGAGTGTCCTGGTTTAGGGCAAATTTGGGAGGAAACCTCCAAATGGGGTTTCTGGAGAAGCAAACCCGAACGGCCCCTCCCCTGATAGGTCCAGGAAAAAATCTCCTTAGAGAAAAGTGGAAACAAACATTTATTTAACAAACAAAGTGCCCACAAGCACAAAGAATGGATCATATGAAACAATAAAACCTCTTGCTGCTCTGAAGAGATAAATTGAGAAAGTCCTTTCTGTGGGTGTAGCTCAGCTCT
>VZUI01040446.1:0-92434 GCA_013401135.1 Cettia cetti
CTGCCCTGCCCTGGACACGCTGCAGCCCCTCCAGGGCTCTCCTGCAGCAGCCACAGCTGGACACAGCCCTGGAGCACAGAGGGACAATCCCTGCCAGGCTTTGGGCCATGTGGTCACTGTCCCTGTCCCCTCCTGCCTGCCCACCCCTTTCCTTTCACAAATCCCTCTCCTCTTGCCGAGCTGTACCAGCCAGACCAGGGGAGAACATGTCAGGACCCAACTCAAAAGCATTCCACGGAAATTCCAGGAATTCTGGCAGCTTTGGCAGGTCAGGGGCTGAGAGCTGCTGGGGCTGGCATCACTTGATCACCCAAAGTTATGGAATTTTGGGTTCTGTTTTATTGCAGGGCCTCTTTTCCCCACTCAGGTGGGAGCTCTCTGCTTGTTTCCTCTGGGAATGGTTTTGTTGTGGCTCTGCCAGGCTGGGTAGGCAGAGGTTGTGCCCAGGTTCTGTTGCATTTTATCTTCTTTTGCCTGAGATGGGATTAAATCCTTGAGATGCTGTTTCTTGTTCAGACTCAGATGTTCATTAATTTTTATCTATGGTACAGTCTCACCAGCCATGAGTTCTACAGCACTTGCAGCTAACAAACTAAAAATGGCCCCATATCTCTCTACAAGGCCTTTTAAGCACAAACTGTCCAATTAAGAAATGACACCTAAATTATTTTGACTTTTAATGCAATCACCAACCACCCCTGGCCTGCTATGTGAATTTTTTTGCCCAATTCCAAAATTCCACCCAGAGCATGGAGAAGAAGGTGAAAAAGAAGGACTCAGCCTCTGCCCTGAACCCTCCCTCTTGCTTTCTGTCTCTGCCTGTATTCTAAACCCTGAAACTCTGAGTTTGGCACCCTGTGCTGTCCCACACTTCTATCCAAAGTGCACAGCCACAATCCCAGGGCTGTCACTCAATGTTGGGAGCTTCTCCAGGGGCTCAGCTCAGTGCAGGGTTTGCCTGGGGCTCAGAGCCTGGCAGCACAGAGAGCCTGCAATCCCCAGTGCCCAGGGCTCCAGCAGTTCTCACATTCCTGGCCCTTGCAGAGGCATCCCAGGAAAAGCTGACTTTCCTGACAGGAGGAGAGATGAGTAACCAGCAGTGGCAGCACCTTGGAGCAGCTGTGCCGTGGATTTTTTGCCCTGGGATTTGTGGAATCTGGCAGGAAAGGGAGCCAAGCCCTGGGCTCAGCTGTCCCTGCCACTTCCTGGGGAATTTGTGCTCCAAATGAATCAGCTGGGAGTGAACAGAGATTTTTCCCCTCATTTCCACACTGCCTGCTCTGAGTTTGGGACAGAGAGCAGAACAGATCCATGGAATCACAGATTCCTAGAAAACAAAAGCTATTTTCCAGCAATGTAAGGCACCAGAATTATCCAAGGCAGAGAATTCCTTGTGTTTGGTGCTTTGCAGATGGTGAGGTTCAACCTGGAAGAGCAGAGCTTCCACACCTCCCCTCTTCCTGCTGAATTCTGTGGAATTGGAATTTAAAAACTCCATCAAGATCCAAGATCATCAGGAGAGTGATCCAAGGCTTTTCCTCATGGCCTGGCAACCAAAGTTCATCAACTCCTTTTCCAGCCTCTTTTAATTTTTTGCTTCCATCATTGTAAATTTAATATTTATGCACCCAAAGGCCCACCAGGCCCCTCAGCAGTGACTGGGATTGGGTGAGGATTCCCTCAGCCCTTCATTTCCCAGGGAAAAAAAAGGGAATTTCTCCAAGAAATCAGTTTGTCACTTGAACATTAAAAAAAACACTCTTGTCCTGCTGCTCATCCCAGTGTGAAGCCAGGCCTGGTTGAACTGGGAGATTGTGGATTCCAGGGAACTTTTCAGCAGCACCACGTTTTTGGGGAAAATTTGCCTCAAATTTCTCTAAAATTTCCAGGCTGAAATTCCCAGTGAGGGAGAAGGGACATGAAGCTTCCCAGCCATGGTTGTCACCTCCTGCCCTTTCCTTGGGATGCTCTGGGAGATTCTCTGAGCCTGAGGGATTTTTCAGGTCAGGTTTTACTCTTTGCACAAGTTTCTTCTTAGGATTCCTTTGCTTCTCTTTTAGGGCTTCACCACATCCAGCCAGAGCTCTTTTTTAAAAATATCTTTATTTCTTTTTCCTTTTTTTTTTTTTCCTTTCTTTTTTTTCTTTTTTCTTTTCTTTTTTTTTTTTTTCCTGTTTGGAAAAATTGTGAAGAATCGTGAAAAATGGTGAAAAATGGGGAAAAATTGGGAAAAATTGTGAAAATTTTGGAAAAATTTAAGAAAAAGGAGTGAGTTGGGCACACCAGCAGCCCACCCCTCCTGCCACTCCCCTCCCAGCTGAGCTGCACCTCAGTTCTTTCCACCTCTCAGACACAGACACTTTTCCGAGCTGTGCAGTGAAGATTTGTGGGATTTGCTGCAGAAAACCAGGGAATGAGGTATTTTTTGGGATCACAGCTCAGTCCCCAGTGCCTGCAGAGGCTGAAATTTATTCTCTCAGATCAATTTGCTCCATTTCACGCTGGGCTCTGTGACCCTTGAAATGTGGGGTTAAATGTTTTAGTGTCTCTGTCCAGGAGGGCACAGCTGAAATGATTTATCCCAAATCCCAAATCCCAGGGCAGCAGCGACAGGAGCTGTGTTCCCATCACCAAACCCTGCCCCAAATGTCCCCCAGGTGGATTTGGAAGGCTGAGAGGTTCCAAAACCAGCTTTTAGAGCCACCCCACCCCACTTTTATCTGCATCTGAAGGGGTTCCCAACCAGCAGGGCCCTTTTCCTGCTTTCCCACTGAAAATGTGGGAGATTCCCATCCCAAAAACAAAAATTCCTATCCTTGGAGGAGCCCTGCCTGGACCTGTCCCCTTGGAGAGCTGGCCAGGCCACCTGTGAAGGTTTTTCTCCCTCTGTTCCATTGGTCCAGAGAAGCCTAAATGTGATCCTAAACCTTAAGGAACATTTTCCATACATTTCCATGTCTTTGAGGGAGTTATTTTGTTTGTCTGTTGTTTTTTCCTGGTTTTTGTTTTCTTCTTTTCTGAGTTTTTTTGGGTTTTTTTTTTTTTGTTTTTGTTTTTGGTTTTTTTTTGGGGGGGGGGTGGTGGTGGTGTTTTGTGGTTTTATTGTTGTTTTGGGTTTTTTTGGGTTTTTTTACAATAGAGTGACCAGGCCAACAAGGGCTTTGTGCAGAGGAGGTTTCTGAACCTTTTCCATACTTTTCCATATCTTTGAGGGGTTTTGTTTTGTTTGTTTGTTGTTATTTCTGGGTTTTGTTCTGGTTTTTTGGGGTGGGTTTTTTTTAGCTTTTTTGTTTTTGTTTTTTGAGGGTTTTTCTGGGTTTTTGGGGTTTTTTCTGGTTTTTTTTTTTTTTTTTTTGTTGGGGTTTTTTTTGTGTTTTTTGTGGTTTTTTTGGTTTTTTTGGTTTTTTTTGTGTGTGTGTGTCTGTTTGGTAGATGTGTGATATCATTGGTTAGGCTATGAAAAAACTTTGGACTCAGTAAATTGGCCTTTTTGAATTA
The DNA here is from genome assembly GCA_013401135.1 of Cettia cetti. NCBI lineage: Eukaryota > Metazoa > Chordata > Aves > Passeriformes > Sylviidae > Cettia > Cettia cetti. Next base: position 3,499 of record VZUI01040446.1, read on the forward strand.
AATCTTCCTGAAAAATTTCCTACCTTGGCATCCTTTGCCAGGAGAGGCTTCCCAAGAACCACTTCTTTCATATCACATCTCTTATCAGTCTATAGTTGTGCCAGCCTCATGTGAGTGTGCAGTACAGACAGAGACTGAGCTAATTGCAGCAGGACATTTCTTGTAACACATGGTACAGCTGAGAAGTGAGTGTGTTCTCAGGATCACATAATGTAATGACGAGTGCTGAAAGTAGGTTTTCTATCCATCAATATTCACCAGAATATGCAGTGTTGTCACCATTGTGATGATAAATAGTAATGTGTGTTCTGCCTTAAAGATTAATTATCGTGGTGATATTTCTGAATCTCTTTTTCTGGATTACAGTCTCTTTGGATTCAGATAGAAACTTGATTGTCTCATCCTTGTACATACATTTTGACCTGCCAAGTTTTCCAGTTCAGGGAAAAAATTGGAATGCCACAGATTTACCTTCCTATTGTTGAAATGAAAAATAAGGAAACTGAATAAGTACTGTTTCAGCTGGAATTTATCAAGATGATACAAACCTACAGTTTTAAAGTGAATATGTTTATAATGTACATCTAGGCATGTTTCCAGCATTCCAGAGTTAAGTGTCAAATTTGGCCATTGTGTGTCTAAAAGGACTTAGACCAATTGCTATTATAATGGTGGTGTTAGTCCTTTCTCTTGGCTTGTCTAGTTCTCTAAATGTATCACTTCAGAACACACTGGGTGTAACCCCCTCTTTGTTGTCAACTGAAATCAAACACACCCATGATAATTATTCAGTGAAATTACTGCGTGCTTGCAACTTGTGCATATATGTAAGGAAGGTGGGGGTTTGGTGATGGTTGATAGGAAAAGTGGGAAAGAGATCTGCCTTGATAACTTTCTCCATGCATTGCTCTTGGCAATTGCAGCCATAACCCTTTTTTTTTTTTTTTTTTTTTTTTTTTTTTAAACAGATGCAGTCATTCTATACTACTCTTTCTTCTTGGTTAACCACAGGACAGAGGATTTATTTTTAGAGTGTTTGCACTTCTGTCCTTAGCTGATGATAGTAATTAAAGTTAAACCTAATAAAAAGTTGGTTTATATTGATCTGTCTCTCTTCCAAGAGAATAATGATAGTGGAGTTTTTCTGCAGAAATGTTTTGATAAAGAGTGGAAAAAAGTTAATTTTCTCTTAATATCTGAAATGTGTTTCCTGTGATAGCCTTAAGAAGGTCATCCTGTCTTTCACAGGTGGTGACAAAGTGATAGATGTCATAGATGTAGCAAGACAAGCAGACAGTAAAATGAAGCTCCATAATTACATTAAATACTTCACAAATCCTGACCGACCCAAAGTATTGAATGTGATCAGCCTGGAATTCTCGGACACAAAGTGAGTATTGACTTCAATTCCTTGAATGTAGGAAGTGGTTTTCATTTAAGCTGAACAATATGTGTAGGAATATAATGCCTGTAGTGGGAAAGAAAGGAGGAGGCGTATTATATGTAGTCATGTAATGTTGATATAAAACATATTTATTAGTTCATAAGTAATGTCTTTGTAGGAAGCTGTCATTTAAAAAGAGGTGTGCTTACTCCTGCTTATATTAACAGTTCTTTTTTTGTTGTTTGTTTGTTTTTTAAAAGGATGTCTGAATTAGTGGAAGTACCAGACATTGCCAGAAAGCTTTCGTGGGTGGAAAATTATTGGCCAGATGATTCTGTCTTCCCTAAGCCTTTTGTTCAGAAGTATTGCTTAATGGGTGTCCAGGACAGCTATACAGATTTTCATATTGATTTTGGAGGAACATCAGTTTGGTACCATGTTCTCTGGGTATGAATGCTTCTTGATCTACTGAATCACAGAATTTGCTCTGTTGGAAAGAACCCATCAGGATCATCAAGTGCAACTCCTGGCCCTGCCCAGGACATCCCAAGAGTCACACCATGTGCCTGAGAGTACTGTCCAACTTCTTGAGCTCTGTCAGGCTTGATGCTATGACCACTTTGCTGGGGAGTCTGTTCCAGTGCCCAACCACCCCCTGGATGTCTATGACTCTATGAAACAAAAGTTACTCTGTGTGCAGCCTTCTGCTGTGGCATTATCACTTGCATGAAATCTTGTGCTTGCAATGCTAAGGGAGAAGCTTGAAAGTGAATTACTGATCTCTGGTGTTGCATTTTTATGCTTTTATTTTAGCGTGCTGTTGGGGTCTTGTAATTGGTTGGCTGATCACTTTAGTAGACTTGTGGGTGATACAGTGAAGTTTTAGTAGGAAAAAAAATTGAATGAAAATCACTGGCATACTCAAATTTTTTATTGTCACAAATTTGACCATGTGTACACCATAGAAGAGGCAAAGTGGCTTCATCTTCCATTTTCTCCTTTGGTGGATGTGTGCATATCCATGAATTGTTTATAAAAACTGGATTTTTTTTATACTCCAATGAAGAGTTCTGGTTGATTTGTTTGCTTCCTTTAAATCACAAGACACCACCTAGTTAATATGCTATCTCTAAGCTCTTGGTGGATTGCATTTGTGAGACACTGGGTTGGGAAGCTTGAACATGCCATAGTGAGAAGATGGAATACCTTACATTTAGGTCAATCTGTTACTTCATTAGAAGTGACTCAGAGGTTGTAGTGTACCTCTAGGAAAACATTAATTTATTTATTTGGTATATTTTTCTCATAGGGTGAGAAGATATTCTATTTGATCAAACCCACTGATGAAAATTTGGCTCGCTACGAGTCCTGGAGTTCATCTGTCACCCAGAGTGAAGTGTATTTTGGGGACAAGGTTGACAAGTGTTACAAGTGTGTTGTGAAGCAAGGACACACTTTATTTGTTCCAACAGGTAAGATTTTACTCTCGCTATTAGGATGTAGCATGTTTCATCACCAGGAATTATGAATATCATAAAATAATTGCATCATCAACATTGGGTATCCTCTAAAATTATGGATAAGAGAGAATAAAAAAATCAGAAATTTAGATTTTCAAAACAAGTATTTAGCTTTTAAGATTGGCTGACCATCATAACAATTATCAGGGAAAGAAAGGGTATTTGTTACCCAATTAGAAGACAACAAATTAAAGTTGAATTTGATTATCAGGGAAGTAGTTCCAATTAATAGGGCACAGATTGTTCACTATTTGATGAGCATCCAGACTAAATTCTTACTCTATTTTTATAATACAGTTTTATTTTTACAGATTTCAGTGTTGCATGGCCTACAAGGCCTAATTATTAAAAAAAAAAAATCACATAAACTTCTTATGCTGTAGGCTAGAGTACTAAGAATATGAGTTGGGTGGATTTTTTGGTTGCTTTTGTTGTGAGAAATGCCAAAACAATTCAACTTCTTTAATCAAAGAAGAAAACACAGAAAAATGCTTCAAACAAAATACCTACCAAAGTCCCAAATACCGTAAGCTTACAAGTCTTTAGTAAATCAAACCATATTTTGCCAATAAAGGGACTATCAAGTTTTGGTATTTTTGTTTATTCAACTTATCCCTATAAATGCTTTTTATTATTTTATTATTAAAAATACGTACTGGGTGCTGTCTTCTCTTTTTTTGGGGAGAAAGAAAGCTTTAAATACATGGAGCAGGAAAATGGTTTAAAATTCTACTTCTGGAAGAAGCCTTGAAGATTATGATCAGTACATGATTCCATCCTGCACTTTCTAGACTACTTCATTTTTCTCATAGCTCAGTTCTGTACCTGTGAGGTTCAGTGTTTGCTGTTCTAGTTCACACCTTGTGCTGAGTAAGTACTACCTGATGAGGCCCTCTACATGAGCTTGACATTCCTGAACAGCCAGAGCTTTTAAAACCATGTACTTCTGGCTAGAGATAGCATTGTCTATGTAAGTTCACATATCTATGAACAGAGAAAGCAGAATTACAGAATTAAGAACTTTATTGTGACTCACAGAAAATAATTACTGCAGTCTAAGTAATCAGCTGAATCTGAGCTGTCACTGTAATGTGGCCACGACCAAAAGTATCGTCAGATGATAATTTCTCATGTGTTTCAATGTGGGTACTTTCAAATAGAAATATGTGTCTACACATGTTCATGTATGTGTATACACACATTCATATCCATATGATGGAGTACAGTGGAAGAACCCATGAATTAAACTAGGTTTCAAGACAGGTGTTAAAAAAAATGGGAAATTCTATAAGACTGAGGAAAGACTTTGAAAAAAACCCCTGGTCTGTGGTGAAAACCACTTGCTGTTTCTGCTTGCACTGATGCTAGTGGATGTCATAATTATTTTGTAATCTTGGAAATATGTTCAGAGTAGTTTTCTGATCTAAAATTTATCTTACATGTAGGTGAATATCATTTACTGGGAGGCTCTTTGGAGTTATTTAAATATTGTTCAAGATATTCTGCGTGGTCTACACCAGATTTTCATTCCTTTTTATATATACCTTGATCAAAAGTGTAGCATAAAAATAGCAAGCAGGAATGTAAAAAAACCCTAAAATCCTGAGTTGATGCAGGTATGCCATGAAACTGCTCATTTATTAGCTGAATTAGGGCATGGATTTAATGCTAGTTTGTAATATGTAGTTGTTGGTGATTTGGTCTGATCTTTCCTCAGATTGGGAAGCTTCCTGTGTTTGTCCATCTTGCCTACACTCAGTGAAACCATGAGGTAGTCTGCAAATGTCTGATCAACTGATCTTGTGTCTAAGATCATCTGTAGGCATGCAAAATCAGAAAAAAGATCTTGACAGAGAAAGTCTACTTGTAGTTTACTTATATTAAAGTTCCACAGTATAAATTTCACAGATAACTATTTTTAATCAGGAAGCTCATGTAATGTGTTCTTTTGTGTACGTAGTTGAAATTATCCAGTAGTAATTAGCTAGATTGATAGCAGAATGTTGGCCATGCTTAACCATGTTGAATAGTGGATTTCATGAGGACAATATTTCAATTATGTGACAAACTTTATAGTGTGTCTAGACTGGGTTTTAAACTGATCATAGTTTCACTTAGAATGACTGTATTTAGAAAAATTTATGGGACCACTTCTGAATTCCTATTTGAGAAACTTCAGTATTGCTAAATGACGTTATGTTGCGCAAACAACCCAGTTACTGTAAGCAACATGTAAATATTGAAAGACATATAATTTTATTTGTCTGACTTTATCTTTTGTTCACTATATTTTTCCCCTCCTGAGTTGTTAATATTTGTGGATTGGAGTGAAAACCTTTGGAATTTTTACTTGAAAAGTTGGCTTTGCATCCTTACCGCTCCCTCCCAGTGATAAATGTTTTAAGCGTGCTTATGTCAGAAAGCTACAGTTCCACTGGATTTCTGAAAAACTGTAGTTTACATGTTGTTAAAATTTAGATTACTTGTTCCTAGCACAGAATACAAAAATGCTCTTTTTTCTTTCAGGAACAGCATTTTTACTTACATGCGTATTTAAAAACAGTCTTAGAATAATTCAGATGTATGTATTAAGTTTCATAATCTGTCATTTCAGGCTGGATTCACGCTGTGCTCACATCTCAGGATTGTATGGCTTTTGGAGGAAATTTTTTGCACAACCTCAACATTGGCATGCAGCTCAGGTTAGTCTCAGCTCTTCCTGTACTTGTTTCCTGAGTAAGTAGGATATTCTTTTCGTAGGGATTTTTCTTCATGCGCTTAACCAGGATCAAATTGGTACAGGCTCTCTAACAGACAATAGTGGCATTTTCAGTTAGGATGTATCAAGCACTTTCTCTTACTTTACTTCCGCAAAGTTTGTTTCAAAAGCAAAATGAAGGCTGTGCAAGAATTTAAGTGACTAAAAGGAGGAAAAAAAAAGAAAAAAAATCTACTTTGGAGATTAGTATAAGTGAGTAAAACAAAACTAAGCAAGCCCAGGTGTGCGACACTGAGTTGAAATGAGCATCCTCAAGTCAGCATTGCTCTAAGGGCAGCTGTATTTAGTTTTTGTCCAAGATGTAGAGCTGTCTTCTAAACATATTGTTTTTATTTATTACAGTGGAATCCCGATAAAATTCCATCTGTTAAAAGATCACACATTGGGTTTGTATCCTAGTTTTATGAAGTCCAACTTTATTCTTAGAAGTGCCGCAGTCAAACTTGATAAGGTCAGAGCCTGAATGAGACCAGAGTTCAATCTTGTCTGTGGTCTTGTTGGGGTTTAACTATGTGGTACTTGACTTCTTTTATTTATCATGGCCATGGTTATTTTGTTTCATTTTATTTTGGACATTGTGTCAATTTGAATGATTACATAGTTGAATAATGAGTTTGATAATTAAAACATTGATGTTTTGTAATATTTGCATTTATTCAGGTGTTATGAAATGGAGAAGAGGCTAAAAACTCCGGATCTTTTCAAATTTCCTTTCTTTGAAGCCATCTGTTGGTTTGTGGCCAAAAACTTACTGGAAACATTGAAAGGTAATGCTTGTTTTTTTTTAAGAGATGCACATGTATCTGCTTTTATAATTCTTTTTTTCTTAAGTGATTATGGACTGTGGCATCAGTTTTTTCTCCCAGGGGTCTTTCATATAATTTAAGATCTTTGAATATCCTTTGATAGCCTTTACTTAGGGCAAATAGTTCAATGAAATGATCCCACTAACTTATCTATGGTTTCTTCTTGGTGGCTTCACAGCCAAACAAAGAAGTTTTCTTGCACTTCTACAATTTTCTTTGGCCTTTCCAGTCACGGTGCCTGCTCCTGGTTGTGAAAGGAAAGATGTCTGTGAGGGCTTCTGTAGGAAAGATGCATCAGTTCCTATGAGCTGTGTTAAATCACCTATGGCAGTGCTTATCCAAGAGGTGTCTAACAGCCTCCAGGTCTTAATAGTTGCTGTTCTTCTCCAAACTTCCTCATCTATTCCTTAATTGCTGTATTTGTAACCATGTGTATTTGTGTTTGATAGAGTGCCTATCTGACTTCACCTTCTTTTCTCAAGTATCTTGCCCTCTGCATTCTCTGTTTAATCTTAGTAATATGATGTATTTTGAAGGACAGAAGTCAACCTTCAGAAGAAGCTGCTGAATTAAACTTCTCTTTTGGACTAGATCAGAATCCCACATATCTTCTTCTAATGTGGAAACAGTTAAAAGTTATTGAAATATCTCTTCTCCTTTCAACTAATGAAAGCATTGAACAACCCTTGATTCCTAAATGAGCATTTAAAGTCTCGGGGTGATCCTAGAGCAATTCAGAAATCTTACCAAACAGAACAAACTTCTCCTTACAAAAAGAGTATTTTTATCATGAAAGCTTGCCTTGGTTTGTCTCATTCATGCATATTTAATGTTGACAAGATCGTCAGAATCCATAGGAACTGTGTTCCTGCTGTGAGATCTAGCTAACTATAAGCTGTGTCTGTTCACCTCACTCTTCCCTCTCCCCTTTTTATCCCATAACTCCTTGAATCCATAGGCTAGGAGCCTCCTGTGGCTTGTGTCTTAGGGAAAACTCATTCTCATGTTATGTTTAATCTTTGGTTTAGCAGGTGTTTTGTCACTGAACAATGCTATGACCTATAAACATCGTAAAAACTGATGTTTCCATGGCTAGGGTGAAGTTTATATTGGATTTTGGCCTCAAGACTCCTATCAATTAGGTGTTTGCTAGTCAGAATCCATTGTTTTATGAATAAAGGATGATACCAGTTCAGTTTTGTGGGATAATGGTGATGTCCAACTGTTAGCAGTACTTTTTATGAAATTCAGGTCAGTAAGCAAAATCAACACAGCATGTCTTTCTGCTTCATTTTATAAATTGGTAACAGGGTCACAAACATTCTGATTTTGACTTTTTGTTGATAGAAAGTGTTTCATGATACATATTATTGCATTCACCTAAATATTTTTCTTTATTTTTGGGGTTTCAAAATAGGCAATGTATGCGGTTGTTAATGTATACTGTACTCACTAATTTGAATTACTTTTAGTTCATGCAATTGTTTCTGTTGCATCTAAAAATTCAGCCTGTGGTACTCCATTGTATTCTTAAAATTCCATCAACTGAGTCAGCTAATGGGCAGGAAGATTTCTGCTGCCAGTACCTCTCATACCCTTTAACAGGTAGGAGGCCTTTGAGAGAAGAACAGCTGTTTACTCACAGAACCCTCCTTTTTCCGCCAGCTTCCTAATACATTATCCATAAGAATGGTGTTTTATTTTAAGGGAATAAAATGAGCCAAATGGTTCTAGTGTCGATCCATTTGCTATTGACAAGTGGAAATATTTGTAAGGAGCATGAGGAGAGGTTTTAATCTACTTTTGGCTGTTTATGGAGGATTTGTCTTTCTCTTTTTTTTTTTTTACCCCCATGAAGCAAAAGAGAGAATGAAAAAGAATTGCCATCAGTAGGGAACACCAACTTCCCTAAGAAGAGAAGGTTCTGAAACAGAGTGGTTTCCACCCCCTGTCCCTTTGATTTTGGGAGTAAAAATGATGTAAACCATGTGAGGAAGAACTGTGATAATCAGAACGGTGACAAAAAATGTTTGGGAAGTGGAAGTATGCTAGTGTGAGCCATTTGCATATGTATGGAGATAAGCAATGCAAATTCTAATTTAGAGATATATCCCACATCCTGCTGGTCCCCTTTGACTAAAATATTTCTCAATGAAATTGAAGTGATTTCTTTCTTCAAATGTGTTATTTTTTGTTGTGTATTTTAGATCTGGGTTATTTGTCCCTAAATGACCTTTAGTATGTTGTAAACTAACCCTAATTCAAGGTTTTATGTAGAATCACTTTAGGGTTGGATTTTTTTTTTTTTTTTTTTTTTTTTGTGGTCATTCTTGTTACAGTAAGAACATAAATGCAGGATGCCATGTTTCATTTGCTTGCACAATTTTTCCTTTACTGTGCTGTTGCACAATGACAACTTTATTGGCTGAAGAGTAGGTATCATTCCATTGTTTTCTCTCGTGATATGTTTCTAAATTGATTTCTGTATCTTTTTTAGAACTGAGGGAAGATGGTTTCCAGCCTCCAAACTATTTAGTGCAAGGAGTGAAGGCTTTACTTACTGCTTTAAAATTATGGATGAAAAAAGAAGTAAGTATAAGTGATTTTGTTTGCTATTTTGGTGAGCTCTTGTTTTGATTTAGAGCTGTGCCCTTTTAAAGTTGAAGATTATTTTTATTTGATAATGAGTACTGAAAAAGTCTATTGGAAGTATATACTGCTGATTTGGGGAAGAATCATAATGACAATTTTATATTCCATGATGCTAATAAAATCTATTAAACAATTTAATAAGCTCAAGTATTATAGCTGATGGAAGTAGAATCTTGCTATACCTCAGAGTGGGATAAGAATACCAGAGGATAAGGTGATAAGGTGGGGCTTTTTCTAAGAAATGTTTATATGGTCAATTAATCCTAATCTGAGGCAGTGGAGGGGTGGAGTGCCATGGTGTTCAGCTTTCTCCATGCATTTCAGTGGTGTGGAGAACACATTTCAGCTACACCTGCTGAAGAGTTGGATTAGATTCAAATTGAGGAATATTAACTTCAACTGAATACTGTCCTTGCTCAACACTGATTGACCCTTGTAAAATCATAAATGTGCCATCAGTGCTGGCTTTGCTGGTGTTTTTCTCTCTAGGAAAGCTTGTTTGTTTTGGCACTGAACTGGGTCTGGTCTAACTCGGTGTGTTTTTTTGTGTGCCTGTGCTAATAAGCCCTCTTGCAGCTGGTGCTCCTGGGAAGTGCTGTTCACTGACAGGTAGTTGGGTTCTGACTGAGGCTATTAACTCTTACTTGGTCGTTGTCTGTGATACTGCCTTGTTGCAAGCCAGACTGGAACTGGCTGTGAGATCTCTCTTCTCTTTCTGCTCACAACTTCTAAGAGAACTTACTATGCAACACATATCATAATTTCACAATGCTGCTTCCAACAGTATCAGCTCCGTGGAAATGAACATGAGGTGCAAATGCAGAAGTGGCTTTTATGTGTGGAATGTGCCTGTGTAGCATTACTGATCCCAGATGAAGCTCTGTTGGCCCTCTGAGTTGGTTCTTCAGCTTCTCTTGGTCTCTGCTGCTATGGATGAACGCTTGTTAGTGAGCAACGTCGCAGTGTTTACAGGATGTTGGGCCTAAGCTGTTAAACTCTCTGTGAATCCAGGGCATCCCTGCATCTGTGGCATGGATAATAAGCAAGCCAAGTGATCAGGCTACTGAACTGAGATTAAACACAGCTTATGTAAATTCTTATTTTGATTTGAAATTGGATTCAAGTTCCTTTTTTCTAGATTGCTGTAGTGTAGTATTGTAGCATTTGTGTACTTACTGTCTAGTAGGTCATTAAGTATTTTGATTCATGTGGAATGTGATAAGTTTTCTACTTCTCTGGGGAAGAAAGATCAATTGCACTTGCTGCATTCTGAATGCTTATTAATGAGACCTATGAGTGTTCCCAAACCACTGGATGTACAGACACACCCATTGTGAGGGAAGTGCAGAGCATCACTGTTGTCTGCTGTCCACCAGCTATCATGTTTCATACCTTGCATCCATCTTTTCTGGCTACTGCTTCATCCTTGAGCCAGTCTTGCTCTGCAGCAGACCATGTGTGTGATAGGTTTGGAGTTGTAGGTAGTGAAGACAGGAGGAGCTTTCTACATTGCTGTTTGATCTGCTCATGCTGAGGATTTCAGACAGTTCCTGGAAAATGGCAAATGCATGCTCCTCAAATGAGAGCCCCTCTTGGAGCTTTCACATTTGTGTCATGGAGTGTGTCTTTTCAACATAAGTGAATTATGGTAGAAGATAATTATGTGCCATTTTCTAGAGCATTTCAAACTCATCTTTTGAGAGAGCAAAGTAGGAAGGGTTGAATGGTCCTAAAATGACCAATAACTTGATGGAATAACACAGTTTAGTGACAGAGCTACTGTTTTCTCCAGGGTGAATGTGTAGAGGTGTGATACATTCAAAGAATGAACAATGGTAAATAAGAGCAGCTGATTTAATCTTCCCTGTAGAATTAGAGGCACTGAAATGAATAATCAAACCATGATTATATATTGGTGTAGGGTTTTTTTGGGAAGGGGAGAAATCATTTGTTTTAATGACTGAGAGGAAGCCAAGTTCAATGAAATGCACATACAGTGTTGAATTGCTTCTAGTAATCATTTTGCTGCTGAATCTTATTTTAGAAATGTGGATAGCTGAAAGTGTTTGGGATGTTTTTCCATTTAAATAGTTGATTACAGGAATTCATGTCAGTCATTCTAGCCTGTGTGTTAAGTGGTGTTCTATCTGTTTAATTCTTACCAAAAGTGTTCTGAGGGACATTTAAACTACATACAAAATATTTTTTTGCTAAATCTAACTGTAGAGTGTTTGGACTTCTGTTGTGTGTGTATATATATGAAATCTGTCTCTGATACGGTTTCAGAGGATTAAAGGGAACATAAACTCTTATGGTTTTCTATATTTTTTATAAGGAATAGGGACTTTTTTCTGAGTTGCATTTTCCAACCTGATAGATTTTAAATAAGCTAAGAAGGTAATTTTTAAAAATTGGATGTCAGGAAGAGTCTAAAAACCTGCATCCTGGTTACTCGTGATTATTCTTGATTTCCTCTTGAGAATAAATTTTTGTCAGGGTGAAATTCCTTTAGTCTTAAGGTGTTTTTGAAGTCATGACTCTGATGAATGTCAGAAGTATTGCTCTGTACTGACCATGGTAAAGGGAAAAAAGGTGATCACTGTACTGAGGGTAAAAAAGAAAAATAAATGGTTGTCAGTATGGCTTTGTTTTATCTCTTCTTTGAATTCTTGCAAACATTGAGAGATACCTGCTGACTACTAAAGTTTGGACTGGAAGCTGCAGTGTGTGTGTATCAGTCCTGGCAGTTTGTGGTCATTATTACAGAAATTAATCTGGTTTTTATTTTGTTATTTTGGGGTTTTTTTTCCCCCGTGTAGTTTTGTTTATTTCATATTATTTCTGCTTTTATCTGGAAAGAAAAAAAAAGGAAAAAAAAAAAAAAGAACTAAGTATCTTTTCTTCCCCCTTTGCATACAGCTTGTAACAGAACATGCCTTTGAAATTCCAGACAACATTAGGCCTGGGCATCTCATCAAAGAGCTCTCTAAAGTGATACGTTCTGTAGAGGTAAGAACAGAGGCAGCCCTACCTAAGCCTTCAGAAAATAAATCTTTGAATCAGGAAACTCCATCATAGTTATGCTTCTGATTCACAATATTCACTTTTTAATTGATTTCCACTGATTTAATAATAGAACATCAAGAGGAGAACTGTTTGGAATACTAAGCTAATGGTATTTCAGTTAAAGAAAATGGATAGTGACTGTTTTATGTATTTTTTGTTAATTTTTAGATTTCAATGATGAAATTATTTGTAGGTTAGTGTTTCTAAAAGGTGGTCACTTATAACTACTTAAAATTATTATTGTTAATGTGTTGTTAAAGACTTTAATTTGATATTCTGTGCATATTCCATTCTCCTATCTACTCGTTAGTTCTGGTCCAGTTATCATCTCTTTTGCTCACTTCTATTTTGTGGCTGTGTGTTATATAGTCAGTGGGGGAGGGTTTCCCTGTTTTTTTTTCTTCCCCATACCAGTGTTTTGCTCCTTTATTCTTCAGCGGTTATTGATTCTTGAAAAATTCTCACATTTCCATGTGAAGAGAACGGATCTGAGGGGATGTGATCTGTTGTGTACAATACATGTCTGCCCTGTGCTGCCTTCCTGAATACAACCATGTGTTTTGGTGGCACTACTCTTGTGGAATAGCATAAAAGCCTCAAATGAGAAAGAGGTGCAGTAGAACCAAACTTTTTACATCAAATCCAAATGAAACATGTAGTTATTTCTCTAAAAGGTCTAACAATTTTCCTTACGTAACTTATTTTTAATTAGATGAATAAGAAGCAGCACTTAAATATGTGGGTTTATTCCTCTGAGACTATTCTGAGAAGTGCTTTTAATTACAGGAGGAAAACAGCAAATTAGTTAAAACTCAGGGAATTCTTGGTGTGTCTCCAACTTCACGATCATCACATGAAACAACTTCCCCTCACCACTCCAGACGAAGGGTGAGGAAGCTGCGAGACCATGCTACCAAAACTCCTTCTAATCTGGACATCCTGGAACTCCACACTAGGGAGGTACTGAAAAGGCTGGAGATGTCACCATGGGAAGAGGCAAGTATTAATTTATGTGCAAGGAAAAACAAAACCAGAGTAGTTTTGTAATATTTGTTGAAAAGGAAATGGTTTTAATGTGCCTAAGAATACAGATTAGAACTCTTGTCCTATGAGATATAGATAGACTGTTTCAGAATATGTGTCAAATGTAAATTGCTTTGAGCCAAGAAAGTTCTGCTTAAGTCAGGTTACTTTCCATTATTGATGTTTTGCTCTCTTTAAATCAGTTCTGAGATACTAATATCAGGGGGGAGATATACTCAATCCAGGAGTTGCTGTAGCAGTTCTAAGCCCAGCTTTTGGCTTGGCTGAGTCTGTTGGTATTTCTCCAAGGGAAACATGAAAGGAGTATTATAGGAAAGCTGTGTTTGTTTCAGGTGCTTCAGGAGAGTATAGATGTTTCAAGGAAGGAGAAGGTGTACTCATCTCCTGAAGTTTTTAACATCCAAATATGTTTTGTCTGGGGTTTTTTCAGTTGCTTATCCAGGTGCTAACCATCCTAGTAGTGAATTTAATCTTATATGGAGTGCAGAAAAAGCAGTTGAGTTCATGGGAATAAATAATAAGCAAAATTGCCTTTACTTCTTTTAGGATATCACAAGTTCAAAACTGAACGGGAGGTTTAACAAGCCCTTTCAGCCCTCTTCTACAGTACCTGAATGGAGAACAAAAGACAATGATCTTCGTCTTCTGCTGTCAAATGGAAGAATAATTAGGTATAAAGGATTGCTTATGGACACTTTTTCCTGGTCATTATGGTCTGGAGTATGCTAGTTGTTATTATTTCCATTTGTAGAGCTCTTAAGTTCTTAGCAGTAAGAGTCATGTTAGAAGTACAGAAGAAATGTCTGTGTCTGCTGTCCCCTAGTGGAGCCATAGTTAGGGAGTGAAGAGGAAGGGATTCTTCGCCCGTTCCTTTGTTACAGCATTTCATTCACTTGCTTGTTGGATCTGTACTGAAGGGAATGCTTTAAAGTAGGAAAAGTTGTATTGTATCCTTCTATAAGAGTGCTTCTCATTAAAAGTACTCTGGTGTTAAACTTTATGGAAATGACAGTTGTATAGGAAGTAACGGGGAAATACCTACAATTTGGAATGAGGAGAGGAGCATGAGAGAATATTACTGTTATGTCTTGGGAGTGTGTTGTAAATAATGAAAGGAAAACCGTTGCTTCAGGTTTTTAAGAGTAAAAACTGACTTCTTTTTTCTTCTTGTGAGAAGAGATGAGAGACGTCCATTTACAGATCGAAGTCTTTACACAGCAGACAGTGAAGATGAAGATGACAGGACAAGGTCGAAGAAGACAGCTGTTAAGGTAGAAGACCAGCCCTCAGGATTTGAAGGAGAAGGGAATGCAGATGCCCAGAAACCACTGAACAGTAAGATTGTCTCCAAGTCATATGAGTTGAACATTTTGATGGTCACAATGAGGCCCTAACTACCATTTGTAGTATTTTGGTCAGACTAAGTATAAAGAGGATAAATAAATAAAGCAGCGGAGTAGTATTAGAAGCTACACAAAACATTTCTTAAATACTATCTGGTTACTGAAGAAGCTAACAGGCTAGAGATGAAAAGTAAAACTCACCTTTTTATGGTAGTACTGTCTTGAATGCTGTGGACAGCATTTTTCACAGTGGAGATTTAATTGGTGTTCTAGATGAGTATTTGTTACTCTGAGTATACTTCATAATGTAAGAATGCTTATTTGATTTTGTTTTTAAAACCAAAACATACATCGTTGTGACAATCTCATCACATCATTTCACTGTAGAGAGTAAAAGATCTTAATAGGTAGCTAATTTTAAATCTGTCTTATATTTTACTTTTCCGGTTCAATTTGCTAATTTCATAGTTGATCATACAATTTTGTATGTTTTACTAATGAATTGCTTTATTCCATACAAGTGATAAGATATAATTTAGAATTAATAAAATCTTACACGTTCAACCTTTTTAATCTGATAGGTTAGGAAAGAATTTAGGTAATCTGTAAAACACTTTAACTCCACTTTCCAGTGCTTTAAATGACCCTTGACTAGAAACAAATATTTTTTTGTCTTTTGGTAGCCTCAAGACCTCCTACCGAGTGTTCAGCAATATATTAGCAAAGTATCAGTATTGAGGGCCTGTTGCCAATGCCTATTTTAATAGCCCTATCTGTGTGCAGATAGAATTACCTTGACATAGCTGTTCAGCTCTCTGCTTAATTATAAGTCATATCCTTTCACAGTACAGTTTAAAAGGGCTCGGAAGGTATGTACTAGGAAACTGAAGTCAACACTTCAAGGATGATAAGACTCCTCTGGAGACTTAGAGTTCCCTGAGTTTCCTGCACAGTAGTCCACACCATTTGACTCTGCTGTCAGCCTGAATAAAATATTTAATTATTTTCATTCGCAAAGCAAACTATAATCCCTGTTGACTCTGCTTCCAGATGTTGCAGAGGACAGTATTAAAAAACCTGCACATGAAAGAAGTCTCTCTTGGGTATTCTTGAAACAGGGCAAACAGCTTGTTGAGTGAAGGCTTACTGTAGTGGTTTTCCACTTCCAAAATAAAACTAAGTAAGCCAAACTAAATTTTGCACGTGAATCAAAGATTAAATTATACAGAGAAGTCATAACTTTTCTTCAAAATTATTGCTCTTATTTGATACAGAATGAATATGGCAGTAAATATCCAAATGTATTAAATGTACTTAAAACTAGAAGTGAATGTTGAGATTGTTCTTCCAAAAAATTGAGTACTCAGGACTGTTGCTAATATTTTTAATTGAATATTGAGCATCTTCAGACTTCTCTGTTACCTATGTGTGATTATTCTACCTTAACTGAGACTCTAGAGAGAGAGGGGAAAGGCATTGTCCAGAGAGAATTCCAGAAGAGAAACTACCTGTTCCTATAACAGCTGCCAACTTCTATTGTTCTTACTGGGATTGAGGCCAAGAGGAATGTCCACACAGAGATGACTTTAAACAGATCAAGCTCAATCTAGCTTTGTGTGTCATGCCAAGATCCTGGTTTTAAATGGTGTCCCAGTGTTAGTGGAGGCACAAAGATCAAGTGCTGTCATTAATTGAGCAAGATACTTCGTGTGGATGGAGGGAAGGTAGTTTGAGATTTTTCTTAATTCACGGTGTCTTTGCCTGATCTCCTAGATAATGACTAGTCTCATTCACCCAGTTTTGGGAATCTTCCTCCTTGTCCTGGAGGCATACAGAGCCATATATTTTACTGGAAAAGACAGTAGTCTAAAGGAAAATTCTTTTGATCTCTAAAATTATGTTTTCTGTATTGTTCATGCCGTTGCTTATCCTAGAATCTTAATTGCCTTTTTGAAATGAGCTAAAGGCATGAGTTATTATCAGAAATCCCTTGGCTTGTTTTGAGCTGCAGTAATTAAATATATTAATTTTATTGTTATATGTTGAGCATTACTTTATATAGCTTAATTTCCTATACAGTGGTGTTGCTCATTTAATGTGCTTGGATATTCCTCATGGCTCTTTCTAGTACTATCTTAAGTTTAGTTTGTCTTCTCTAGTTTTTTAGTTCCAGCTGTTCAATTTACTCACTTTCTGATGACAGGTCTCATGTTAGCTTTCTTTTGACTCTAAAAGTAATTATCACTGTGCAGTGTTTAGAAATCAATAATACCCTTGGAACATATTTGATGCCTAATTATGATCTTTGCCACAGTCTTCAATTGGAGCAAACCTCAACTAGAATTGCAGTGTATACATAGTTACAGGTACATCCTTTATTCTTGCAAAATAGTTTGGAAGAAATATATTCTTCTTTGTAGTTTCATATAAAACTATGCTGAAAACAAACATTTCATTTTTACTTGTCTTCATTCTAGAGTTAATTTCTGATTTGTGCAGCTTTGCTTTCAGCATTGTTTTGTATGAAACTATAAATACTTTGAGTGGTGTTTCTTTTAGACCCTATTTTCTTGACACACAGTCATAATTTTTTTGCCCGTTTTGCTTTTCTCTGAAAAACTTGTGCTATCTGCACATTGTCATCTTTAACAAATTTGTACTTGATAATCAGGATTTTTGCCAGCAGCCTTGACACAGATATGCATACAGCTCACTGGCCTTGAGCCTTGGAATCCAAACACTTAGAAATGTGTTTCCTGCTTGTGGTTCTTTGGGACAAATGCAATCTTTTAAGGGTACTTGCTGGTGAGAACTGCTCTGACTCCAGCCTGTACAAAAAAGCAGAAACTGCCCAAGGTGCCATCTGTGGAGTGGGTGCTCTATGGGAAGGAAGAAACACAAACTCCTGCTGCACCTGGTTTCTCTTCCTGTCTTCATCTGCTCAATTGCTTGAGGAGTCCATTGGTCAGCAGTAGACAACTCATTGTCATCCTAAGCAAACTTGTGAACCAGAACTGTATGTGCATTTGCCACTGTTAAAAACGAAATATGTGCTTCTTGGGTTTTGCTTCAAAAATAATTGTTAAATATTGACATAGTAAATGCTGTCTCTTTTATTTTAATTCTTCTCTATGCAGTGTTCTTTGAAAGTGTGAAATCAGAACTCAGGAATGGATCCTCAGAGTACTCTGATATTTCTGATTCAGAAGAATCTGAGCCTGATTGCACTACACAGGTACATCTAGAAAAAAGTCTCAGAAATTAATGAAGCAATTAGGTGTACTTTTGCTCACGTTCTTCATCTTTTTGTGGTCAAAGTTTGTGTTAAAGCAGCAATAGCAAAATATTTAATTCTTGTACAGATTCATATCTGAAACAATGTGCTGTTTCATTCTTCATTTATTCTAGTGTTGAGAAAAAAAAAAAAGATATCCTATCTTGCCAAGTTTTATCTTCTTTGTCATTGAGGTGGGTTTGGCAGAGGATGAGCCCTGCTTTGGAACAAGCAGAGTCTGAGAAAAGTCAGATCCTAGTTGCTTCATTTATTTCTTTAATAACAGGTTTAAATTTCATCATTTGAATTATGAGTATCTACCATAGTTTCATTTTAAAGCATGGTTAATAGGAAACAATCTTACAGGTGTTCAGTTTAATAAACAACCTGAAGTGGCTAAATGCTATTCAAGGATTTAGACTATTGGAAATAGATGGGAATCCTCCATTTGAGGGTCCAGATTGTGGTGATTTCTTCAGAATTAAATAAAGTATGAATGCACACATATGTATAGATATTTACAAACATTTTTTAAATACAACTTCTAGAATTTAGAAATGTGTGTATGTGTCTATAAATACTTCAGTTCTTTTTCGTTTGCAAATTGGGTTTGTACTTAGTAATTTAAATTTTTATTGGTTAGCAGTAAGGTGAAATGATTACCTCACATTTTTGTTTCATGCTTCTGGAAGGCTAATGCCTTGGTCTTTCTTTCAGTTGTCAGCCTATTATAAGACTTTACAAGAAGTCTTCCAATTCCTACTTTTTTCATGATGGTCAAGTTTTTTGATTTGGTTTTTTTTGATACTCGCTGTCTTTTGTCATTACCTAATCTGGATGTTAGAGTAAATGATAGGAACCTTCATGATGTAGTTGCTTCTGGTTTCCTAAACTGCATTGCCAGCAACTTTGGCTCAGAAGTTTTCCTTTTCTAATACACAGAATCAGTAGTTACTCAGAAGTAATATATTGCATCTTCATAGGAGAATATAGCCAGCTTTGTATGACTTTGTAAATGAGTGAATGTTTTATATTTATATTATACTTACTCTTTTAGTTCTTTCCATATTCTCTTGCTTTTTCATTTCTAACAGTATCTAATGGAATAACTTTTCTGCATGTTGAAATTTGCCTTTTGTAATGACATACCCAAAATTAATTCTCTCACTAGCACCTGTAAATCCTTTAAATGTTTTTATATTGTACTGAAGAGGATCTTAACAAAATAATACCTATAGTACTAACACTGAATCATAGTTATAATTTAATTGCCCATTTTTGTCACTTTCTAAGGGTGAAAGATTAGGAAGCTGCTCCTGTGAATGAAACTATTGTATAAAAATACCTCTTGATGATAAAATGCACTTCATTCATTCCAGTTCTGTTTTTGATGATGGGAATAATGATGTGTCAGTCTTTAAGAATTATGACTCCTCCATGTTCTGAGCTTGTTTTCAAAGCCTCTGTTGAGTGTCACATATATTCCTTGGCTTGAAAAAAAAAAATTGTGATGTTCACTGTACTTGTTGAAAATAGATTTGTCTGAATTACCAAGATGGAACATATGTACTGCAGCCCTTGCTTCCTGTAAAGGCATATTGAGTCACATATGGTTGCTCCACCTTTGAGAAGCTCCTGCCCATACAGGCTGTAATCTCAGCAGGAGCTGAAAAGCTCTTTCATTCATGAAATGAGCCTGTGCCTATGTAAGAGAGGCAACAGCTGTTATGTCTGTTCCTGCTATCTTCTGGATTTACCTGAGAGCATCTGTCATTCAGCAGAGATGATGCTGTTGAAAGTTATATTTTGTGAGAACCAGAAGCAGTTTTCAGGGGCAGAACGTGTCCTGTTATATATAATAGGCATCAGTTCTGTCTGCTGCTTGGAACCATACTTCTGTATTTTTCCCTGTACTTGGAATATTGAAGATAAGAATAATTAATGCTCTCATTAAAGAAAATGCAGTGATTGGTGTATGGTGTAATATATGTGGTGCTTTGTAAAAAATGGCTTTTGGAGATGCTTTCTGTGGAACATGTATTTTCTGTGGGACCAGCATTACAAAATTTGAACGTAGAGCATCTCAGCTGCTATATTCAGATTAACTGCATTCTGGATACTATGAGTATAAAAAAAGTTGAACCTTGAAGCTTTTAAATTCTTCATTTAGCATAAACTAAGGTAGAGTTTCCACTTAGGAGACCTGGTGATCATTCTGCATACTCTTTCCTCTTGTTTCAGCAGAAGGATTCCTCCACAGAGGAGTCAGAAAGCTCAGGTGATGAAGAGAAGCAGGAAGTAACATCAAATTTCAAAGAGGAATCTAAGGTCACAAGAGACCTTTGTCAAAATACCCAGAAGCCATCCAGAAATGAAACTCCCAGCAAAAAGTAAGCACATTGTTGGCACTTTTTATAAACTGTTAGACCTTTTAGCATGAATTTATGGTTCTACTTTATAGCAATATAAAAATCACTCAGTCAAAGGGTTCTGTTTTGAACTGCTTACTACTCCCTTGATTTTCCTAGGGAATGTCCTACCTCGACAAGTACAGAAGAAGAAGCTATTCAGGGCATGCTTTCTATGGCAGGATTGCACTATACTACATGTTTACCAGGTCATACTCAAAGCACAGACTGCACAAATAAAAGAACCTCTCTTCAGGAACACAGAAGCTACCCCAGGAGTCGGCATAAAGACAGACAGCCATCTCAGAGCCACAAAACCATAGAATGTGGTAGGTATATAAACTAAGGACACTGCAGCTCCCTGCTTTTGGACACAGTGCTCAGAAAAATCACTTAAAGCTACATTTTTAGATTTGTAGTTCTTAGATTATAGCTTTTAAATAAATCAGACTGACATATAAAAAGGTGTATTCTGTGGTTTTGCTTAGTTGTTGTTTTTTTCTATAAAAAGTAAATACTACTTCTGAAAACTGGGGCAAACTTAGCTTGTCATCAGAATACCCCTTCTAAATATTTCCATCTGAAAGTTTTGTGACATCTTTACTCGAATGACTAGATTGAATGTGTTAAAATTTAAGCTTGTTGAACCTCTCTTTAGGTAGGTCTGTGAAGGAAGAGGAAGGAGACTTGGGAACTTCAGCATGGAGTAGACACCTGAATGAAGCTTCGAGGATTACTCCTCAGGTAAAGTAATACTTAGAACATATTGAACACATTTTTATAGAGAAGAGATCATGAAGTTGTAAGTACAGAAGGCATGGTGGACAGGTCTTTACACACTGTATCTCACAGATACTTCTGGTTCTGATAACTGGGTTATTTTTGTCATGCATTTTTTCCCTGTTGTTGTTTTGGGTTTTTTCCTTTCAAATTCTTTTCTCTCATAGTGCTTAATATTAAGGTGTTCAGGGCAATATCTTGAAAAATAAAAAATACTACATTAAAAATGTGGGAATTTATATTCATTCTGACTGGGAAAGCACTCTATTGTTTATTCATTGTTTTTCCCAACCAGAACATCAGAACAATTGGAACACGTTGGTAGTATGTATAGTAAAGATACTTGCTTAGGAAATTGGTACTGCTAAACTGATAGCTTTCAACATCTAGCAGGTAGGAATATTTTTGGGTTTTGATGTCCAGATGGAATCCAGCAAGGAATGAAAGGTTGTGTGTCTTACACTCTGAGCTTTTCTACTAGAGCTTTTCTACTCTGAGCTTTTCTACTAGAAAAGTGTAGAAAATTCCTACACACAATTTTCTAGAACGACTAAAGTTGCAAAACTACAGCCATTAAATAGCACCGTTTTAAACTGCATGCTTTGTAGTGTTTGTAAGAATATCTGACAACATGGTACTCCTTTACAGTTTGTAATTCCCCATTTAGGATTTATTCTTTGATCAGCTGAATATTGAAAACAAATTACCTATTAAAGTAGTCAGTGATTATGGTATGGCTTGTTATAGTGGCTGGTTTAATCAAGAACAATTGCATTTGTTTTGATCTGCAAACAAAAAGTAGAGGAATTGAGTACCATTAGTATGTGTACTTAAACTAGCATTGCCCTTGCTTGCATAGAGACTGTTGCATGTTATCTTTAAGAGATGTCTGTTCTGAAAGAAATGATGGATCATAAAATGGCCAGAAACTGGTGGAACTGAAATACCTGTTTCAAAGACACAGTAGTATAATCAGAACAGTTGGACTGACCGTGTAGCCAGAAGCTACTAACTTGTACATCTTTTCTTCTTATTTCCATACTAGGATGCAAATAAAACTCAAAAATATATCAAGAAGGAGGGTGCATCAGAAGGCAGTCTTAAGGTTCAGGAAAACAGAAGCATAGTCCACAGCAACAGCTTGAGTTTTCAGCATGGCAAATATACACGAGACTCCAGCCTGATGCAAGCAGAATGTCAGCTGAGTGATGGCAGCCTTAGCCCAGACAGGCCTTACGGTGAAACGTCCTTGTCTGTACCACTGCACCCAACAAAGAGGCCAGCATCAAATCCACCCCCTATCAGCAACCAGGCAACAAAAGGTAATGCTTCTCTCCATCCGCTTGCCAAAGCGGGCAGGGGAGGGAAGGAAAAGACTAAATGCAGAAACGAGGTAAAGGACAGGAATAGGCCTTGAAGAAAAATACACAGTCAGCATGGTGTGTACACTCAAATTTTGACACAGAATATGGGGAGTTGGAATGAAGAGAAATCTAACTGGCCTGAATCAGATTTGCTTATTGAAATGGAGGTTTAGAAACTCTAACACTTCAGAAGTAGTCTGATGAGCATACTATGTAGGTTTTAGTTTCTGGTTTATATTTTGTAATTTACTCAAGGGAATAACATAAGTAAAATTCAGGAAGCTCAGTTTAAGTTCTCCCCTACTACACCCACTGCCCTTCATAGACTGGAAATATTTATAAATAATATACTCATTTTATTTATGATAATTCTAGCCAGAGTTCAAGGAAAACAGTTCTTGGGGGTGGGGTTTTTTTTAACTACTCTGTTTCCCTATGTGTTTTTCAAACTGATTCCGCTGAAAATTTTGCGTGTTTCAGCTTGAAAGCTGCGTTTCACCATTGTTCTAGAATGATTAAAATTCATTCTGAAATTCCTGACTGAAGTCCTTGCTTGGCTTTTTCAGGCAAACGTCCAAAGAAAGGAATGGCAACTGCTAAACAGCGCCTTGGGAAGATCCTGAAGCTGAACCGGAATGGCCATGCACGCTTCTTTGTTTAATGTAGCTGCTACTTCTACTACTGCTGTCTTTCCTACACAGACCAGTATTGAGGGCAACAGAGCCTGGAGCTGCTGTTATTCCTCTGCTTGAAGCAGACTTGCATGTACCATAGAAAACACTGCCTGATGAACGAAAGAAAGAAAAAGAAAAAAAAAAAAAAAGAAAAAAAGAAAAAAACACACACAAAAAAACCCAACCCAATGCTGCATTTTCACTGTGCCACACCTGCTCAGCAATAACCATACGGGAATGGGGAAATCTTCAGAGAGACATGGACTGTGAGAAATAGTCTCTCATCAGGGCTTGAATATCATTTGTTGCTGGTAGTTTCTGACCTAAATTAATGAGGGGAAGATGATGAAGGTGGTTTATCAATAATTTATTTCTGATAGATTTTTCACAACTTTAAAATTCATTTAAGAAACTATTTATTTGTAAGACTTATTCTGTGGGGAGTTATTAATTTAGATTTAATAATGTGAAAGTTTTAAATTGTTTTGATAATGTGTGTTTGGTGCAGTGGAGAGCCACATTAATTGTGATTAGTCTGGACTCCTAAATTTGATATTCAGGTTATGGTCTTAAATAGGGGTGAGATGCATTATTAATTATTTTTTAAATTAAGGCATAAGGAATCGTTTTATTTTTTTCCTGCTTTTTGTAAGCTATTGGCTGGGCTTCTGTTGACTTGCAAGTTGCTTATTCTCTGCCAGCTTGATTATTTTTTGACCTGTCCTTTTTAATATCAGATTTATTTATTTAATGGACTAGAAGAGACTCCTAAAGACAAGAATTTTCTTATGTCAGTCCAGTAGCTAACTTGTTTTAAACTGCACCTCTTTCCTCCAAATCTGGGTACATATTTTCCTCCTGATGATCTGTCTGTGATGGTTTTCTTCTGTAAAAAGACTCCCTGAAATTGTATTTGTACAAGTTGTTTAAGAGTTGGTACAAAGGAGGAAGACCCAATATATCTTTCGGAGGAACGGGGGCATCAGTTAAGATAAATGTTACTTCAGAACACTTGCTCTCAAATAACTCATAAGATACACATTGCAATCATAAGATTTGGCATTTTACTTAATGTAGCATGGAAGAAGCGTTAAAGTGTTGTTATTGTATGTTAAACACATTTTGCTGAAGAGTCATGAAAGCAGGAGAACATGCATTGCTTTCAAAGCTGGGCGAGATAAATTAAAAGTCTTAACTGGTCCATATATATAAGCATTTAAGTAGCTTACTGGTATCAGAATGATCATTTGTGTCAGGCTTAATACAGAGCTGATAGCAAATGCCAATTCTGAATTATTGTAAATAATTTTGATTTAAAATTTGTATTTTTCTGTAATATAAAATGAAATATTTAACTTTTGAGGGACGGGGATGAAGGCAGAAAGGGGAATACTTTTACTTGATTCTAGGAAAAGGGCATTTTGCAGGGTCCAGCCAAAATGTAAACATTAATATGGTAGTGACCACAATATTGTTGTTTGGGGTTTGTTTGGTTTTTTTTGATTGGTAAGAGTAAAAATACTCCTGCATAGCTGTCCAAGTCCATCAAATTGATTTTAATTTTCCATACCAATTTTTCCTTCCTCCATATCCTATACTGGAATAATTTTCTCTTGTGGTTTAAAACAGTCAGTTTTATTTTCCAGAATCTTTGTGCAGAGTTATTTTTATTTAGGCTAGATTATGAATGTCTTTATAAATGGAAATAGTTCTGATGTCAGGTGTTCTTTATTGCTGCAGGGTCAGAACCAGTTAGCACTATGTTATCCTGTTCCTAAATGGAGAAACATCAAAATACAGTGCCACGGCAAAAAAGGTCGCTTTCATAGCTTTACTTTGGAGCTTGAAAATTACAGTTTAGGAGTGTTTTTTTGCAGCCCTACTTTTACCTTATGATGACTTCACTTGTTTTGTGATTTGTATGGGTGAGTTTTTAAGCTTATTTTTTGTTTGCTAATTAATGTTTCACAAAACCAAGTTTTTAGCTTTTAATTTTTTTTTTTTAATTTAACACAAGTTATCAACCTTTAGAATATTGGGAATGGAGGTAGTCAAGGATTTCTAAAAAGCAGAAGATAAGCTAAAAAGTATTCTACAGGTGCTGAAAATGAATATAAGGACTTGCTGTTCTCAGGTGCTATGTTTTCTAGATGGAAATAGTTGAAAGAGACTATTTTAACTATCTTCTAATATGTTCTCACCAAAGTAAGTCAAAGAAATAAACTGTGTTGTCAATATTAGCTAAAATAATATACCCATATAAATTTTCTCTTCATTTAAACTTGAACATCTGGTTTAATGCCTGCCAGGCTTTGGAAACTGTTTCAGCTTTAGCATATTGAACCAAACTGTTTCCTTCCTGCTGGCTGTACAATTTCTAATGATAGAAAATTCCAGTTTAGCACAGCAATCAGATTCAGAGCAGAATAAAGAATGAATTCTCTCTCCTTAAAGACAGATTTTTGTCTGAAGTAAAAGTATGCCAGAATAGAATCTGGAGTAAGGAATTTTAAAATACAGAGTATGCTTTCTTGTACATATGATTGGTTTATAAAAAGTCCCTTTTCTGACCATCCATGCTATTTATCTGTATCTTACTGTTGAAACATAGATATGGCTGGACCCATATATATTATTTCTTCTTGGTTTTATCCTTTCTTTTACTCCAATTTTCTAGCTTTTTTTTTTCCAAGTGGCTCTCCACTGTCATGAATTTATGTAATAGTCTCTTCACAGGCTGTCAACAGGCAGAGGTTCATTCCCATTTTCTTCAAATATCTATGATTCCAGCAGAAATTGAATCTGATGTTCCAACTCAAAACAAGTAATTCAAAAGAAATTGCCATGTTGAGCAGTATTAAAAAAAAAAGAAAAACAACAAAGGGGAAAAAAGAAATCTCCTGGTAGCTCATGAAGAGGATGTGGTGACCTCACTTGTTTGTGTACTTGTATGTAGAGATATATTTATTGTGTTCTAGCTGAAATCACTTCTGCACCAATCTTTCTGTAGATGGACTGAACCTTGTGTTGTTGTAGTGGAGAGAAAAAGCCCAGTTTTTTTCCTTGCTGTCTCACTTGGGGTGGAAGAGGGAGGGAGTAGGGAACACTGTCTGGACAACAGCAAATTGCGCCTGCTGTGGAAACTTGTTTTCAAGGATAATCTTTTTTGAAAAGTCAGAGAACTCGCATTTGGCATAAAAGTAATTTTAAATTTTTTTTTTTTTTTTTTTTTTTTTGTAGGCAGAACAATAGGAAATGAAATCTTGTAGGGGTTTTCCCACTCTTTTAAGTTCTCATGTTCCTGCAATTGCAAAAAAGAAACAAACATGAAAATGGAAAGACCGCCTAGAAAGTATATCAAAGACTCTTCCAGCAACTTTCCCTTTTCTTCTCCTACTATACTTGCTAATAAACCCTGGCTACAGGGTAGCCTTTGTTGACCTCTGAGGTAGATTACCTATGCAACCTACAATACTCTACATGAATTCATTCTTAAAGAGAATTTTGGAAGGGTTAGATGTTGAGAGTTAAAATTGTTGTTTTCTGATCACATGGGGGGGTTTGGTTTTGTTGTTGTTTTTTTAATTTTTTGTGGTTGAAGTGCTTGTGTTACCTTTGGTAGAGGTGTAAGAGAGCACAGTGTCAGGACCACATTTTAGACCCTTCAGCTTTCCCTGGGCTTTGCTCTAAGGCATAAGCTACCTTCACTCACAAGACCATAAAATTGCAAGTGTTGAAATTTTTTGCAGGATTTCAAAGCCAGAGCTGGTGAGAATCTTGCCTACCCCCTTTTTGGTAGCTGTGGAGACTAAGCAGAACTGAAACCAGAATGACCCAGTGACTAGTGTCCTCTTTAGGCTCCACATGCCCATCTGTCCCTTCACACTCCCACCACAACCCCCAAGCCTTGTGTCTTTCCAGAGTGTCATTCATACTTCCAGACCATTAAAAGCTGTTTGTAGTTCTGGGGCTGAGTGAGCCCAGCACTACTCTTTGACAGAAGAAATATAAGTGGAACCAAGGGCCTTACTGTTTATCGTTAAGCAAGATGAAAAGCTGCAACATCCATTTTTCCAAAAAATAAACCCAACAAAAAAACACCCTGGTAACCCTCTTTGTGGGAGAGTATGAATGATAAGTCATGCAGTGGATGGGAAATGGAAGTAGCACTGATAAGGAGATGCATGTTCTTCATAGGCTGCATTTCTGTTTGGAAAAAAAGGACTTTTTCTACTTTTAATATAAATTAAGCCATAAGAGTTTCATGCTGTGGGAAGGGAATGAAAGGGATCACTTTAAGAGATTATATTGATATGTATTGTCACTTCTGCTGGGAAATGTCTATTGCTGCCAGTGCTTTGGTGAATCTTTTTTAAAAAAAAAAACAACATGGAATTTGAAAAAAAAAAAACCGGGGCTAGTTCTTGGCTATATTTACTAGTTTTGTAGTAATGTTTTGCTGGCCCATTTGTCTTTTCCTCCTTTTTCTACTCTCATAGTCTAATTTCTATCTTTCCTTCTTAATGTTTCTGAAAATATTAGCTTGTCTGCTCAATAGGGGTCGGTGTATGTGTGTCTTCCTTTTTACAGAAACGCACTACTGTGTTAAGTATTTGGCTGGGAAATGGGATGCTGCAGCTTTAAGAGCATTTTTTTCAATTCATAACAGTATTTCCCATCCTCTTTTGCCTGCAGGCAGGGAAAGTGTATGTACAGTATTTATTTTGTTTTGATTTTACTTTAAATTTGTAAGTTTCTATAAGTAGTTCACATTGATTATTCTAGGAGAGAACAAGTGGCTTTGTTTAAATTTGTATTTGATATTCATAGTTTCCACTTTCTGTACTTTAAAATACTGAAATTAAAAAATTGTATGCTTATGTTTTGATTTTAGCACTCGAAAGTGTTTAATTTCTTCAGACTTCTGCTCACTTACTTCAATGTAAATACAGTAAAATGTACAGAATATCTATTGTCAGGAGAAAAATGCTTTTCTAGGTCCAATCTCTGTGCCCTTTGCTTGTCACATTTTACAGAAGAAATTTTGTGGAGAAATGTGAGGGAATATTATCATACCTTTTTAAAAAAAATTTTCAAGAATGAAAATTTCATTTCAATCCACTTACATGACAACTAAATGCATTTTGTGAAGATGTCTATATTCGTTTTGAATCCTGTTATAGAAAGGAGATGGAAGTGTTTCATCATGTGAACAGATCTAGATCTGTAAGAAAGATGTCAAATGGTATTTTTGTATTCTTGCTCTTGGTTTTTGTTCAGGTTTGTCTCATGCTACTGATGGCTGATTCAGCTTTTGATTTATTGGTTGTTTTGGTCTTTTCTTTTTCCTTGAAGTGTGTGCAGTTTCTGCAAGAAGAGTTTTCTCTTTCACACTTACATATGCTTAGCCCAGCCATACTTGCTTTTGTCCTGGAGGACTTCCCTGCTGATTTTCCCCTCCAGACATCATCATCTGGTTTGCAGCTTCCAGTGCTCCCTATTTTGACTCCTGTGGCAGTGCAGTGTTTGCATGTGGGTACTTTCCAAGGGGATGGTGTAAGCATTGTTGCCCCAACCCTACAGCTTGGTGTAAAGCCTTTTCCTTTGCTCCACTGAGCTGCTGCCGTGCTGTGCTGAGGGTCATTTATGGGAGCCTGAGCTAAATGATGCACCAATGACATTGGAAGAATTAGGTGG
Source organism: Cettia cetti (assembly GCA_013401135.1). NCBI lineage: Eukaryota > Metazoa > Chordata > Aves > Passeriformes > Sylviidae > Cettia > Cettia cetti. Next base: position 32,290 of record VZUI01040446.1, read on the forward strand.
CAAAAGGGTTTGATAGCTGCATCCTGTGCAGCTGTTCAGGTTTGCTTCTTAGCCTGACTTCTAGTTTACAGAGCATTTATGGTTGACTATAATGACTAGGAGATCTGTTCATTGATTTTTGTGCCAGGTGCTTTACAGAAAAGGAACAAGAATGCTGACCTCATCAAACCATGTACTGCTTAATGGAACAGTTAAAAACCCATGACAAACTGGGAAGTTTTGTGGCCTGAAGTTTAAAACATGATAGTGTCGCAGATTTGGGGAGCAGAAACTTCTATGATGTTTCAAAAACAAATTTCATTTGAGTGGAGGGAAAAATCATGAGTCAAGTACAGGGATTAATGATGGAATACTTATATCTCCAGATACCGGTTCTCGTTGTATTTTGACATGCCTTTCAATTTGACATCTTTTCAATTCATGTGTTAAAACTGATTTTAAATTTGATTAGTCCAAGATTTGCCAAAGATATGAAAGAGCTGTTTGTCTGTCAGAGCAACTGCCTATTTTCAAAAGGTCTTAATCACTGTGATTGAAGAGCAATGCTACAACCTTATGCATTTCCATCAAACACTCATCTGGATTTGTCACACTCAACTCACTGCTCAGAGTAATATTTTGGTCTTATATTGATAGACTTAAGAGAGCTCCTCAGTGGGCCACAAATACAAGTTTCATACCCGTATAAAAACCTACACAAGTAACTTTACTATTTACCCTTTTGGTTTTTGCCACTTAAACTTCAGAGATTTTTTCTGTCTCAGCTGTTCAGTGGATGACAGAATAATACACTGGAAAACGTGAAATATCTCAAGTGCTGCTTTAAATGCTACTGGATAGCCTTCAGCAGCTGGAGCCATATTTTCATTAAAAGTCAGAATTTCTGGTCTTCTGCTTTTCTGTTCGCAGAGGATAAAGAAATACTTACCTGGATTGATCTTTCTTGAGGGACTGATTGATTTTAGAGATTTCAAAGCTACCAAATGCATCAAAAGAACCGAATTTCTAAAGTCAGGGAATGAACAAGATACCCTTCTCGGTATCTGAAGACTAAAGTTACTGATTTTGGTTTTTAATCAACAGTATTCTGCTGTGTTTGAGATGAAGTACCCACTTGTAAAGTGCCTACAGACTGGCTTTTCATTTCTGTATTTAGTAAAGTTCAGCTCTGTCCAGAGAGTTTGTCCTGACCCACTTGAGTTTTGAAGCCTTTATGGTGGTGGCTCATTAGTTAACATGTTCAACCAAACCTTTTCTAGTTCATTTTGTTTGGTGGAACTTTGGATTGATGATCAAAACCTGACTAATAGCAGGAATATGGTGAAGTCAATCATGCTGAGTGTTAGTTTCTGTAGAAATTTAGTTTTTTCTTTGTATAGAAGTATTTGTTCTGAGAACCCTTCAAATTACTTTTAGTGCTGGTAAGTAATATCAGCTGTCTCAAGCCAAAAGTTAATGAGGACTGAAACTGTAAAATGAGAATGTTGTTGTTACTCCTTCTGATACAGCCAGGATTGTTAAACACTATGGTTTCTACAGTGGTAGTGACTGAAATTTTTACCTTCAGAAAAAAACAGCTGGTGATCAAGACAGTGAATAAAATCTGTCATTGCCAGAGTTCATAGTACTCCACCTAACAGCTGGCTAATAGCACAGTTTGCTTTGTCTAGACTAAGGTCTGATTTCTTGAAAGCCAATTATATTCAGTCTTTAAGAATAACTGCTGCAAATTTTCAAAGAATTGTATTTGGCTTAATAGATCTATTTATCTGTACTGCTTCTGCTGTATTTGCCTTGGTCTTGGAAAAAAATACTCTACTTTGGAACATATAAGTCAACTAAAAAAAAAACCAAACAAACCAGTATTCAAAGAGTCTGCTTGTTTGTGATGCTTTGCCCCAAAGTTTATTCTTTGTAAGAAAGTTTACTGCAATGACTGAGTAAAATTGCCATCCATACATGGAGAATGTGATATCTGTTTGGAAGAAACATTTACCATGAATCATACAGCTTGGTGGTAAGTCATAAAGCCACAAGTTGGCTTTTTGTTCTGGTTAAGCTAAAATCTTTCAAAACTCTAGAAACTGCTACTCTGGTCTCCTCAAATAGGACATGGGCTGTAGAAATTTTGGTTTAACTTGGCAGCAGTTTCAGCTGAGTATTAATTTGAAGAAGGTACTAAATCTTGTGTTCATTCTTAAGTTGATTTCTAGTTACAAAGGAGTTTTTACAAAAGGTCTTTGAATTGCTCTGTTACAGTTCTGGCCCAGTAAAAATTTTCCTGTGCTCAACTAACCCTTGTAAAAAAGAGTTTTAAACTTCATCATTATATGGTTACTGAACAGAGCTGTTCCCATGTGTTAAAGCATTGCACCTCTTGAAGGAGAGCATTCAAAGTGTATTTGCCATGCCAGCTGTCCTAAAAGTAATGTCAGAACTAGTTGTTCAGAAGAGGTTTGTCCTTGAGGGGAACCATTTTGCATCCAAGTCTGTTCATACTCAGCCCAGGTCTGCTGGTAGTGGGGAGAAGAAAAATCTGTGAGCTGTGCAGTGCACTACTGCAAATTGAGTTGATTGTATTGTGAAGACTGCTGGACAGCTGTGCCTGTCATTAAGCACCGCAAGTGATGCTGAACTGTAGTCTTGGGAGGGAGACTAAGCATTAAATGGGACATGGCATGTGAAGGATGCCTTTTTCCCCAGGCCTTTGCAGCAGGTCAGAAAAGAGAAATTGGTGAGATGGTTTGGGAAAACTCAAAAACACTGTATAACATACCTTTTCTGGTGCTACAGTAAGTTATTTTAGACACTGGTTTTGTTAATGTGTTTTCTTCACTATTAAGAGGATTTCACTTTAAGAAGTTCAGTTTGTACAGAACATGAAAGATACTTTGTGTTGTGCATGCCAGTTCCCTTATGAATGAGGTTTGTAAGTGGAAGTGATTTGTATTGGAACAACTGAAGTGTTTGGAGGGTGGGCATTCCTGTGTAGTGCTCATGGTTCTGATGTAAGACATTTCCTCCATACAAACCTTATGTGCTCACAATACAGGGCCACTGCTACGCCCTGGTAGCTTATAGACTGTTTTCAGTAATATTGCCATTATTTTTTTGTTGCCTTTGTAATCTCGAATTTTGAACGGTATAAAATGTCAGCTACCTAATTCCAGTAATATTAGCCATGATTAAAGGAATGTCTTCATTAATAATTTTATTACACATTTTGTTAGACACCAAAATAATGCTGTCAATACTCTTAAAATACTTAAATTCTTTCCCCCTTGGTTGAGACAGTCATTTCTATACTTTTTTCTGCACTGATGTGAACTCACTATATTTTACTGTTCACGGCTTGAAGAAAAAGCTGAGTTACTATTCTGTATAGCACTGTTGTGGTTCACTGAAAAGAACTAAAATATTGGGAACAATACAAAAAGAAATCACTGATTTGTTAAACATTCCATGGAGCCCATTCCTCCAGTCATTAGCTGAAACACTAGAGCACAGGTTGTGGTATAACATTTCTGACCAATTTGTATACTGAACATGCATACTGAACATATATATTCTGATGATATTAGTATTAATGCCTCAGCTCAGACAGTAACACATCTTTAAATATGTAGCTGTTCTTTAAGGGTTTTCAGGTGATGCTGCGGTTTGCTCTTTTGGGGTCCTTGGTCAAGGCTTGGGATGATTCAGAGCTCCCAGTGCTCTTCTGTAAAAAAGGGATCTTGTTGCATCCTAGCCTGTTGAGAGAAGGAGGCAAGATGGCCCTCTCTGCTGCCTGGGAGTTGCTTTCTCCCATGCAGGAATTCTTTGAAAGGGAAGGCTTTGGATTGTGCTGCTGAATCTAAACTTTTGTTTTGCTAATGTGATGAGGGCCTCGGGGTGAGGGAAGGGGTCAGAGGAATCGCAAGTCAGCAGAGTGTCCGGCCCTGCCAGCCGCTGTGGTGCAGAGCACGGAAAGGGCGGGACCCTGAAGGACATCCCTGCCTTCCCCTGCGCGGGGGCACAAGCAGCAGCCGGGCTCAGGCCTGGCCAGCCTCGCCAGGGTCGGCGGAGAGGACGGCTCCCATCCCCAGCCACTGCCCGCTGGGGACTGTGGCCCGGGAAGGGTTTCTGGTGGTCCTTCGGTGGCCTCCTCTTGTCCTTTGCATGGATGTCAGGTCTGCAGAGATTAAGCACAGTCTGTGATAAACGTGACAAAAGACAACCTGGAGTTACCCAAGCTGTACCTGGCATAGTGTGAGCTTTCTTATAAATGCAGCCCCTGAGGTCAGCTTGGGTTTTGAGCATTTTGAAATGTTATTGAGGTCTTACTTTTCCAAGATATGAAGTGAACCTCTCCGTTTTGCAATTCTGGAAAAGCTCTTTATAAACCATTGCCCTTTTGGTTTGTTTAATTCTTCATTTGTTACTTTGAATGGAATGTAGCTTGGTCCCATGTTCCAGTCACATAATAATATAGCAGCTTTGCCTGGAAAGCCCTGTTAGTGGCACTGAATCATCAGCATTTCTGTTCCTGCAGTAACAGGATGGAAGGAGGTTCAACAGACACGTTTTGCTTTTGTATAAAAACATCTAAACTAAGCATCTCTTGGAGACTTGTTTAAAAATCTTTGGATCTCTTTGCTTGAATTTCTTTATCAGCTGCCGAGAAGGTTGGGCTATAATGGGTGCAGATTCTGTCGGTTTTGCAAAGGATCTGAACTGGAGGATGTTTACTGACTCTGGTTTTTTTTCTTTTGTTTAATTTCTGGTGTTTCGACTTGTATACTGTTGCAACCAAGTTTGATACAAGTTAAAAATCAGAAATCTGATAAAAAATAGATTATTTCTATATATTTTTAGTTTTTGTAGCTGGGAGCTACAGAATCTCAGTGAGCATTTTAGAGATCTATATTGATTTTTACTTAATTCTCCACCTAATTTTTTTGGCTATGCTTTGCAGTGTTTCTGCAGTGAAGTACTGAGTCCTTTTCATTGATGTGATTCTCATATGTAAACTAAGACATCTCTGGCCTTCCCTTCTACATTTTTCAAATTCTCAAAGTCTTTGGGGATGTTTCTGAGTGCAGCTCTTTCTAGCTGATTTTCCTGTCTCTTCAAATGCTATTGATATTTTAAGGTGCTAATTAATCACTTGCACAGTGTGAGCCCAAAAATTAGCATACCTGTGAACAGCCAGTAAAACTCAACAGCCCAAAGAACTTTCAAATCAACACTATCAAATCATCAATAACATCAATCAATATCTGGGAAATCAAAAAAGTGTAACAGTAAAATTTGGAAAAAGAGGTTTTTCTCTCATGGAGATGTTATGGCAAGGGAGTTTTAGATCACTTTCAAACATATGACCTGCATCATTTTTATTTTGAAAGGTATCTTAGAGGTGTGCAGAAGAAAAGATGCATATTTGTGTCCATGTGTATGCAGCACATTTAATCCATGCTTTTCCCACAAGTAGAGACTGACTTCTGAGGTAAATGTTGTTTACACAGGAATGCACTTGGACACAGGGCCAGGCTGTGCCTCTGATCCATGGTGTAATCAATCCACTTCTTTCTCTGTCTCTCTCTGTTGGCAGAACCTGAGCAAAATCCAGGTTTTGGAAGTCCCTGGTTTGCACCTCATATATGAAGTAAGGGTCAGTGATCATGTAGAAGCAACAAAGGTAAAAAAAAAGGAAGGGATGCTGGAGGTTGTGGGGGGAAATGAACCTTCTGATATTACTCCAGTCACCTGTTGAACAATTTTGTGCCAATTCATCAGAAGCATGTCCTGGACAAAACATTTCTAAAAGGAGCTTTTCTAGTACAAGATGCTGGGTTAGCTCTGATGTGAGGCATCTTGGTTGTGTACAGAAAATGGGCAGGACTAACACTTTCTAATGGAAGAAACTGCCTGATGCCTCCTGAAATTTCCCAATAGGTCAAGTTGGTTTTTGATGGCAATGCTCTGAGCAAAGGCAGATGTGGTGCCAAGATGATGTTTCTACTACCTGGCTGGTAGAGTGTGTAATAAAATAAATTCATTTATACATGTATTCACATATTCATATATTTAAATATCTTCATAAAGAAATCAGAAGGTGTTCTGCAGTGTTCTAATGTCATATTCTAATGGGCAGCCAGAAAGGGAGAAGAGACCATTGCTAGTGACAGTCTTTGCCAAAACTCTTCTATTGTTTTCTTTCCTCCCTCTTGTTTCACTTGGGTGTTACTGCTTGTCCTTGGTGACCTATCCTTTCTGGAATGGCAGTTGCTGGATGCCTGTGCAGTGCCTAACAAGAAGATTTAGTTAGCACCTTGGGCCAGGATTAGTTATATTGCTGTCTGTAATATTTTTACCCATGTTGTTTACTGTTTGAGTAGAATAGAATTTCCATCTATCCATTCCACTCCAGTCTTAGAAGATGGTAGGGATAACTCCTTCCTCTTTGCCTCCTGCAGACTCAGCATGGAGAATGCTTCAACAGATGTAAATATTCAGGAAGGATGCATTTCCTTGGCTCTGGGTCATACAAGACTGGAAATCACAGCAAATGAAATTCTTCTGCTCGGAACAAAATGTGATACTTGTGAATTTTATGGAAAATACTCCAAATATGAGGGGTAAGGATGTGTTCATTCCCTTTTGCCACATGTGCAAGCAATGAGGAATTAAAGCCTTTACATAACTCCCAGAATATGTGGCTCATTTTGTCTTTCCTCTTTATGTATTTCTTGAGCATAGGAGAGTAGTAGAAAGCTGTGTTTTGTTCGAAAGCTGTATTTCTATCCTTGCACTCTTAACGCAGGGAAGTTAATCCAGTATTCCTGGCCACCAGGAGGAGCTCATGGCACAGCCTGCAGCGTTACCCTCCTGCCTCCGAGCATGTCAGAATTTCTCCAGAGGGAACTTCAGGTCTGAGCAGTGCAGAGGCAGCCATCCCCTTGATGCTGTCAGTGCTGGCATTTGACGTAGGAGGAATGCACAAAATAAAACTACACTTGGAAAAGATAAAACGAACCAAATCCGAGGGCAGGTGGGACAATGTTCCATGGGCAAATGCTGGGAAGTAAGAGAAGGTGATGATCCATCATACTGTGAATGGCTTTGTTTATACAGAGAATCCTGGCCTCAAACTTTACTTCCAAAATCTGTCTTTTTCCCCTTCGTAAAAAAAATAAGGCAACGTGGCTTAAAGACCAGCTGGCAGCCAGAAGAGGGGAGTGTCCCCGTGCTACAGTGCTTTTAAAAGTTTTAGTAAAGCTCTTTATAGGCGAGTCAGTAATGCCACTTTGTTCACTAATGTGAATGTTCCCAGTTATCCAGGGTGGCAGAACAAATTTGTAAGTTAAAGCCTGGTAGTTTTTATTGTGGAAATGATGCTTGATTTCACAAAGGCAGAGCTTCACTTCGCAGCTGCTAATTTTCCTCTGTCCATGACAAAGCAGGACAGAGCCACCAGCATTGAAATTAATGAAGAAATTGTTTTAACAACTTTCTGCAAAACTGCAGGATGAATGAGAAGAACCCCACTGTCTGTCACATCTGTTCTGCTCTCTATTTTTGTAGTTGTTGTAGTATTCAACACTGCCTCAAGACTAACCAGTTCCCTTTTCACTGAGGCAAGAGACTAATGTCTGCAGCCTAGTGACTGTGGGTGCCTTTCTTCTTGCTGAAAGAAATTAGTACTGAACAGAGTCTTTTTATCGTAGCCGTGCTCTTATCAGACCATCTCATCTCCCTTTATATTGCTTCCTTCCCCAGCCATTGTGAAAACAGGCATCCTGCCCAAGGCATCGAAATCAGCAATCTGCTGCTTCTTCTATGGAGCCTCTGGATTTTTGCCAGCAGCCCCTTGAGGTGGTCCCAGATGTGATTGCTTTTTCTGTGCTACCCTGAAAATATCCGGCAAAAACAAAGGACTGCACTCCCCCCAGTTACCGCCTCGGAGGCCAGCACTTCCTCTGCTCTCAGGGATGTACAGTGGGAGATGTTAGGCATGCAGTACCCCAGAGAAACCATGACTAAAATGGCAGGGTCACTGTCAAAAGGATATTCCTACAATAGAATAAAGCCAATCTTTTTATTGCATCTCTCAGCTGGTCCTTGAGTTTACCTCCAGTTCCCATGAACTCAGGAGATATGTTTGGGATGTCTTTCCACAGCATCCTTCTGCAGAGAAAATGCAAATTCCTTGTACCTATGTTGCGTGTGAAAGGAGGTTAGTTTTAATACTGCTTTTCTTCAGTGGGAAAAAAAAGGCAAACAATTCTATTTTTATTTCAAAGTAACTTGGGCTAAAAATAGCCACTGCCTTAACATAAAACCTAAATGTTTTTTTGATTCAATAGCTTTTTTGGGAGAGAAGGCTGGGGGAGAAACAAGGGAAGTGAAAATACCAGCTCGTGACAGTTTTTTGTGGCTTGGATCTGTGAGGGGTTTGGGCTATTCTGATAGGCTTGGGATTTTCAGTAGCCCTGTCTATCAGAAAACCAAGATTTTAGTCCTGACTGTTGTGTCATTGGTCGAAGATACCATGTGTGAAAGCAGAGCAAATGCATCTTCCTGCTGGGTTTCCTTGTGTAATGTGTTACAACCTTTTATTTTTTACTTGGTTCTTTGATCTTCCCAGGTTACCTGACAGAGTTCCCCCATGCCTACTTCACACCATAGGTGTTTGTGCATGCAGAAGGATTTTAGACCCATCATCAATTTTTAGGCATTCATTCCTTAAGGAAGCATGGATGAGAATCCAATGCAATCTTTTCTGCAGATTTGTGGTTGTTGGTGAAAGTGAGCATTGAGTGTCACAGGAAAGAAAGTAAAACTTCAAGTATCTCTTTACCAGGATCCATCTTGCAATCTATTTGTCATTAAAATGAAAGGATTAGAGGGAATTCAAAAGAAGAGAAGAAAAAAAAACGTTTCCCAGTGAAATCTACATATGCCATGCCTCAACAGTTCTAGAAAGCCATGTGTTGTTCAGCTGGGCTGAGGAATTGTTACCACTTTATTGCTACTTTAAACTATGAAAAATCGCTCCTCTGTAACATGTTTTCCTTACTGAAAGGACCCAGAGAAAGTTGATGATGCACTTGGCCCTTGGGTTTTGCAGTGCCTTTTGGAAGAATGTTTGTGGAGACCCGGGAATAACTACAGTTTTTCAGGATTGAAACTTACTGAGTTATTCATGTCTCCTCACCAGTCTGCAGATAAATCCAGCCAGCTTTCTGAGATCCAGCTATGGCTGTCCCTGGGGCCATGTGCTTAGTTTGGCATTTTGGGGATGTGAGGGCATGTCCAATATGGCCTTCAGGTCTATTTCCAGAAACAGAAGTGTATCTCTGTGGCATCTGTTCTGTTAAATATTGACTTTCTATCAGCAGTGTTAGATGTAAGGAACCTCTCTGGAAAAAAAATCAGCTCATGGGAATTTGCATGGCATTTCTATGACTGGAGCACATTTTTTTTTAGTTTGAGTTTTTTTGGTGGGGAGGGTTGGGTTTTTGTTGTGGTTTTTTTTTTTTTTTTTGTTTTTTGTTTGTTTGGTTGGTTTTGGGTTTTTTTTTTTTTTTGGGGTTTTTGGGTTTTTTTTAAAGTTTGGACAGAGGGGTGTTTTGAAGCATCTTTTTATACAAGGCAGGAGCATCAAAAATCACAAAGCACAGGGGCTGGTACTCAGTCCTTTGCAAGCAAGACTGATAAAGCAGAGACCTTAGTGACTGAAGGTCTGAGATGAATTTTAAACAATGCCTGCCTACTTGTTACTTTTCAGAAAATGCTCTGACCATGCAGACTTACAGATGGGTTTTTCTTAATGCTGTGTGCAATGCCAGCTCCAGCCAGAAACACAGCACCCTCTGTAAGCAAACAGCCTGAAACAATGAGCCAGAGGTGGGCTGTGAAGAGTCAGAGAGCAGGAGCCCAAAGCATGATGAAAAGTTTTACATGAGAGGAAAATGCAAGAACTAAACCTGATGGTCCTTGAAAAACACATAATGGATGTGCAGCCAAAGAGGAGGTAAGTACATTTGTGCATTTGCAAGCACAGTGGCAACACAATGCCAGTCTACAGTTGTTGCATGTGGCACAGTCTCGACTCTTTTGCATCAGAAGGAACACTGTAAAATGCTGTTAGGTGAGACGTGTACCTGTCCCCATGTGGTATGAGCTGTCTGTACATCAGCTGATGGGAAGAGTGCATTTCAAAGGGCAGATGCACCACTAGATAGCCATTTATTCCTGAGCACTTCTGCCAAGGCTTCTGTGAGGAAATCGAGTGTTTGGTCGGAGCTCTTGCCCCATCTTTCACACGTGTGTTACCTAAACCCCAGCAAAGGAGGGACATGGAAGCAATGCTGTGCTAAAGACAGCAAAAGAAGCTGACTGCAGAACAGAGACCTGTGCTGCACCCCCAGGTCCTTAGCCTGGCAACCTGAGAGTTGGCTGTAGTTATTTCATTTCCAGGAAAGAGGCTGATGCTATTGACCCTGCTTATTATTTGCCTAATGAAATACAGGGAACTGAGGGGTGGGGGCTAGATGTGAGCATCTGCAGCTTGGTGTTTTTCCTCCCTCTCCTTCCCTGAGAGTGTTTTGCAAGAATGCCTCGGTACTGCCAGAACACGAGGCTGATGGCTGGTAGAAACATCCCTGCTCCAAGGGTGTCATATCCTGGAATGCTCTACATTGCTGCCTGCAGCCCTTACAGATACAAACCATGTGGCTGGAGCCATCCTGCCTGATGGAGGAGCCACAGCCTTACTACTCCAAGGACCTTGCAGCCAGATGCCCTCAGCCCTTAATGGTTCTAGAGAGCCCCTCATGTCTGGGACCCTGCCTGTGACACTGAGCCTGGCTGTCACCTTGTCTGTGTGGCCCAAGCAGAGCAGGGGTGCTGCAGGGACTTGGCTGCCAGAGCAGTCTGGCCTCAGCCAGTGCTGCTGGACCAGGTGGGCTTTACCAGGGCTGCTTGTTCCAGCAGCTATTGCCACTGAAAACACAGGGGGAGGCAGGTCATGTATCAAGCTGATTTCTGGATGGTGTGGCATCTTTGTTAGAAAGCCCAAATGGATTTGCAGATCCCAAAGAAAATGCCATCTGCCTCATTACTGAGCTGCATTCTATTCCTGCTCTACCCCCCCCAGTTATATTCCCCAATAGGGATTTATTGTTCCTTTTCAATCTCCAATTCCCCTGTCTTCCTTTGGTTTCCCCTGTTGATTCCCGTTCCAGAGCTGCTGCTCTTACTTGTGTCTCCTCTGCCTTTGCCTGTTGGAGTGAGACACTTGAGAGGGAGTGCCTCTCTCAGAAGCAACTTTAGCTACCCACCCCTGCTATCTGCCAAAAGAGAGGAGCTGCTCTGGAAACACAGCAAGTGAAAATACCACCAAAGCTGCACAGGTCCTGCCCTTCCCACAGCGTTCCTGTGAGCCAGACATTAAACATCCAAGCTGGCATGCGTGGGCTCTGGGCTTTTAAGGAGACACCAAAACTTGGGTGGCATTGTATTTGTGCCTGCTCCAAGTCCTTTTTAAGACAACTTGCTCCAGAGCAAAATAAGGAGAAGAGTGTACACATCTGCATTGCTGCAGCATGCAGAGAGCTTGACCAAGGTCTGTGCTGCCTCCATGCTCAAGAACTTCTTGCTTTGAAGAACCTACAGCAAAGCAGGAAGAAAAATGGCCCAGGCTTCTTGCTTTGCAGATAAAAACAGTTGGTGGCAGCTGAAAATGAGGCTTTTAGTGACAAGGCCGTTCTTCCCTGCAGGTGGAAGCTGTCTGGGAGGAAGAACCAAGGCATTCTGCATTTGAAGAGCTTCCAGAAAAGCCTGACAATTACATATTTCAGAACATGTACTCTTAGATGAACAACCAAAATCTTTAAGACTAAGGCAGCCAGTGATGTGGCACAGCAGGGACATAGTGTTTACACTCAAGTGCCAAATCTACACCCCTCCTCTGTGTTCCAATGTCTACGGCGCGTGCTGTACAACGAGTCCTTTCTGTCCCAGAAAGGGCTGTGTTTCCTGTGGTTTGTCCTGCAGTGCCTATTTTTGAGCCTTTCCTGCCAGAGGATGCAAGCCTGCCGTGATGGCCTGGGCTGGCAGGCCCGCAGTGCCCGTGAGGGCTGCGCGGCCCCGGCGGCGCGTGCCAGGCCTCGAGCAGCTGCAGGGCTTGGTGCCAGCAGCAGGGTCCCTGCCTGTGCTGCAGAAAGCCTGATTCAGCAGCAAAATCCTCAAGCTGTCTCCAAGGCCTTCTGGAATAACCATCTGCAGGCATCCCACTTGGGTTGGAGCAGTCACTGCCAGATGTACTTGCTGGCTCGCTCTGTCTTCGCATGGCATGGGGACAGGGCACACCCGAAGGCTTCACCTCGAGCATCCCAAGCTCCTGACTCCCTGAGGGTGTGGTCAAAGTGCAAGGGTTTGTGTTTTCTTTCCTTCCTTACCTGGAGGTCTTTACCTGCAGCTTGCTGAAACCTGTAGAAAGACTAGTTAGCTTCCCCACATCTTAGGACTGAAATTATGGCTTGCTTCCTCATCAGCTACATGCCTGTAGCATTCTGCTGGTGTCTTTTTAAATTGCATTTCTCAGGGTAAAACAAAAAGAGTGTAGGGGAGAAAGGAGAAAAAAAAAACCAAAGAAACCTTTTCCTTCACCTAAAAGAGCACTAGGTGGCTGGGGAGGGATGAAAGAGTTACAGGGATTTCCAGAATTAGTGATTTGTTATCCTCTGTACCTGCTGCTGAGTATCTACTTGTTAAGTAGAAACAGTTGGACACGTGGGATAATCTCTTAATACTGCTCCTACTGTCTTGTCTCCACTGATATGCAGGATATGTTGCATCTTCTTTCTGGATGTGCTGTATGAAAGTACAGCAAGAGGCTGGATGTGTTTTGCATGGGAGTATAGCTGCCTAATGCATGTCCCATTGACTTGGGGCTTGGATCTGAACTGTTTCATCTGGGATGGTAACTTTTCCCCAGCTTTTTTCACCAAACTGGTATTAGGATGCCTGTTGGGGGCAGGCAAAGAGACACTGGGAAAGGAGAAGGTGACTGACAACCTTGGCCATTTTGATGAGTCCAGGGGGCAACACTGACATCACTCCATCTTTGTTTGTCCCTGAATCTCTCTGGAGCTCCGCATCAGAGGGCCAGGTCAGCTGTTACCAGAGGCTGCAGAGGGAAGGAAAGTGGCTGGTGGGGACTGGCAGCTCCTGGTAGTGGTGGTGAAGTCTGGGGATGCTCAGCATCTGCTAATTGAAAGCAAACACCCTTGGTGGCCCAGAAGTCCAATTCTGAACAGGGCTGAGGAGTATTCCTGACATCTAGTTAACTCATCCCAGCTGATTATGTTCCAGTCCCAAGCTTTCACAAATGCAGAAGCCCAAACTGTGGCCAGAGGCCTTGTGCCCCTGAAAACCTATCTTTGTGGGGCAATAGAGGCCCACATGGTTCACCAGCACTGTGACCGGAAACAAGGGCTTGGCCCCAGCTGTGTAGTTGCTCCCCTTGGAAGTGTTTTTCCATCTCTGGAAGGAGTGTGCTGGTCCCAGTGACATGTGGAGGCTGTTACGTGCTTACATAAATCACAGCATGCTAGTTTTATTTTCTTTTCTCCTTAGATGTTTTTTAATGTCTCAATTCAATTGCTAATATTTTTCATAATTGCATTTCAGCAGCTGCAGCTGGAATTTGTACAGATGTCCTGAATTTTACAATGTTCTCACTTGCATGAGGTACCTCTCACAAAGCACTGATGCCATGGACAGGGTGTCCCACGAGGCAGCCAGCACGGCTGACAGTGCTGCAGCCCCTGCCAGAGCAGTGATCTTCCTCAGGCAGATGGTCTCCTTGTCCCACCTCTACCTGGTGAGCAGTAGCTGCCCTGAATAGTCCCCTTGTTCTTCTTGTCTCACATGGCAAGTCAGCTGGGGACAGAAAGAAGCAGAGGTTTGAACTGCTGGTGCCTGCACAGCAAGGACTCCCAAGATGGAGCCATGTGGAGATGCCAGGAGCTAAAGAGACACTGGCTGGTATTGTTTAAACACATCCAGGAGGGGACCTGGATTCAGATCTTCCATATTCAGGATGGTGACTCCTTGGTACTGGCCAGAGTGACCCCAAAGCCAAATGGCTCACAGGGCTACAGCCGAGTCCTGTAAAGGAAAGTCCTCCCTCCCTCTCTCCATGCATATTTTGCATCTGTGCTGAGCTACAGTGACAAGGGAAAGAAAACACATGGTATTTCTTCTTTTGTGCAGCTGGCAGTAGAGCCTTGCTGGGCTGCCCTGGCTCAGTGCTATGCACAAAGGAAACCTCCTGAGACACCCTGCAGGGCTCTGATTTGCCTCTGAAGCAGGAGATGTAGTGACCTCTGTTTCAACATGAATAGTCACCATTGTAGTTCCTGCCCCTCCACTGATGCAGGTCTTTATTAGACCTGACTGGGTCCATAACCTCTGCTGGCTGCAGGTTCTCCCAGCTGCTGGCATGCTGTGTGAAGTGCTGTTTTTACTTCCTTCTGTTCATGCTGACCTTACCTGCCATGAATGATGCAATCAAGTGGACAAGGTCATAGGGAGGCTCAAAGTCCAGGATAGAAAAAGGAGAGCGAGAAAAAAAAAAAAAAATCACTAAAAATAGAGTTTCCAAGGCTGGAGGTCATTTCAGTGTGGGGCTCAGGGGACACCAGAGACATGCTGGAGCCTCCAGATTGGAGGGGAACATCCACTCAGTGCCTTTTGTTTCCTGTAGCTCTCTGTGCTTAAGCAATCACAACTTGTAGCAGTTTTGAGTCCACAGACTTCAGGGAAACCCAAAGAGAAAGGCTGGTGCAGCCCTGGCTGCTGGAGAGGGAGGGGTGGCAAGGACCATCAGCAAAGGCAGCTATGAGCTGATCTGTGAGGGTGAGCTCCTGGAGGCCTCTGGAGGATAGATGACATGGCTGTGGGTAACAGCCACAAGCAGTGGTTGGGATATTCTGAGTGGCCTTTGGGAGAAGCTTCTTCACAGGATGGTGGTGCAGCACTGGAACAGGTTACCAAGAGAGGTCAGGGACTCTGGAAGGGGTTTAAGACTTGTCTAGACAAAGCAAGGGATGATCTGAGCTAGTGTTGGCCACAATCCTGCTTCTTGTGGGAGACAGGGCCAGAGGCACCCAGAGATACTTCTATGACTGTACTTACATTAAAATTGAATAAACATGGCCTTGTGTTGACTTAACCTTCCCAGTGAGCATGTTGATCTGGTTTTGTTGACATGCTTTTTCCTAGAATCTGATTCTCACTAAATACAAGTGAAAATGGGGGATGGCCTATATTTTACCTGAAAAAACATGTGTTAGGTGTTTGATTAGTTTGTGGTGCCACCCCTCTGGCTCTGGGAAGCTGGCAGGCACTGCACTGCCTGAGATGATATGGTGTCATATTATATAAAAAGACATATGCTGTCTTTGTACAAGTCACTGCTCCCTGTTAACCAGGACAGACCAGGACGTGTGTTCCTGTGCTGTCTCATGGAGGGTCAGGTAGAGGTCAGAGAAAACCCTTCTTGCTCCCCTTCCTTCCATCAGAGGCCTGGAAAATGGTAAGGAATTAATCTGAAACTTTGTGTAGTAAAATATAAATCCCCATTGCCTGAAAATTGCTGGATAAGAGCCAAAAAGGCCTAACAAGGAAATGTTCCTTCCAGCATAATTATATATTTGGCTTATATTTTATTAAATGAGTAACAGCTGAGCAGAAAGGCCAAAAGGAGAGACTGCCCCCACCCAGAGGTATGTTCAAGGCAGAGGCTGGGCAGTGTGTGTCGAGTGCCAGAGTGGGTGATTTAGCATAAAACACTGAGGCTTAACTGTGGATTAGACCATGAGTAGCGATCAAAGTGAGTGACTAATGCAGGTGTAAAGGGTTGTTATTTTTTAATGTTTAAATTTTCTTTTGAGTTCCTTGAAGGTGGGAAGAGAAGGAGCAAACCCAGGCACTGAGGTCAAGTCTGAGGGGAACTGGAGGCCTGAGGTGATAAATCATCAGCACTGCAGCGAGTTTAAGGGGAAAACTAATGTAATATATGAAGCAATATGGAAAGAGGGATTTTATTACTTCAGTCAGCTCTCAAGGGATTCCATTCCAGATGGCTAAAGCAGGGTAGATCAGGAACCTCCACCGATGGGGCCCACCATCTGACAACAGCAAAAGCAGCAGAGGGTTTCTTCTGACTCCAGCAGGAGTTTTACCAGGAGAGAGACGTCTCCATAGCAGAATAAAATAGCTGGTATTAATGAGAAATTACCTCTTTGTGAGGAAAGCTGGTGATGAGCCCGGCCATTTTGGCATTTCCCCCACTCTGGAAATGTGTCTTGTTCTTGCAGAATATTTATGGAGAGGCTTAGGGATTAGCCTGCAGTTCTAAAGCACTGCCTGTTTCTGGATGAGGTGCCATTGGCCCATTGCTGATGTGAATACTGGCCTTGATAAAAACCCCACCATAGCAGAGCAGATAGCCCTGCAACAGTCCCAGGGGTGAGTAACAACTCCCACAGAGCAGCCTGAGTCTCTCAAACTTGTTTTTTTATAAGTCACCAAGCAGTGGCTAGGAAGCAGTGTCCCTTATAGCCCTCAGCCAAGGTCTGAGGTAAAACAAAGGCCTGGTCCATGGAGGAATTTTCCCTGCAGGAGAGAGAGCTGCTGAGCTTTGGCACTGCCCAGCTCCAGGTCCAAGGCAGACAAACTCCGAGACCTCAGCACTGATGCAGTGCCACAAACCATTGGAATGAGGGGGGATGTTTCTTTATATTGGCCGTTGTTTTTTTTTTTTTTTTTTTTTCTTAATTTGAAGTGCTTGAGAAGAATTCTCATTTGGGGAAGGTTTGGCTGTACTTTACTACAATATTAGACTTCTCTGTTGGGTGTCTTCTGCTAGAAACATTTAGATTTATTTTTGTTTGTGTTCTATCTTACGCAGCTAAGAAAACAGTTTTGAATAGGACAAATTGTCTTGTTCCAGGGAGGAGGTCTGATCTGGAGAGTGAAAACAGCTTGCTACTTGGAGGACTGTCCACAAAAGAAAAAAGCTCTGAGGACACTTCCCTGCACAGTGCCCCACTAGAGATAATGTAGAGCCAAGATGGCCTCAGGAAACACAACTGTGTGAGACAACCTCTTGTTAAGTGTTTTGTTTCTTTGTTTTCCTAGGATTCATGTGCTCCAGTGCCTGGTACTCGGGGTGTTGTTGCTCCTTTGAATCTGATGGGCTGGGAGGCAAGTGCCTTTGTGTATTCGCTGCTCCTGCTTGTAAGAAAGAGGAATCATGTTAGTTCATCATACAGGGATGCTGGTGCACTTTTCTGACAGTCTTTAATAGCTGGTGCTGTAGAAGAAGACTGGAGTCGTTTTTAATCAGGTGTGCATCTTTTCAGATTTGTTTTTGTGTGTCACTGGCAACATGTGAGGAAGAAATACTCATGAAAGGTCCAATGTTCCTGCACAACAACATTAATGGGAAATCAGTTCTGGATACACAGAAGTGCAAGTTCCTTGTGGCAGCTGAATGGAGACTTATAATTGGATACCTAGAAAAGTGAGATGACATTTTATGATCTGGCATCTTGGAAATCAATCAGCACTACAGTTATAAAGCATCTCCATTTGTAATGTCTGCTTTGGCAGACTGGTTGTAATGAAGAATTTTAAACTTGGTGTAGAGTATAAATCCTGGTAGGAAGGAACTCTCAAGCCAACAGGAATTTAGCTGCTTGAAAACCTTGGTCATGGTTTAGTCCATTTTTTAGTCAAAGTGTGGATTCAACACTTTTAAGTTCTCAATTAAAAGGTCATCCTCATATCATCCAGAGGTCCAGACTCACCGCACCATCAGCCTGTTTTCCAGAAAAATTGCCCCCATCTGAAGGATAACTGGAAATGCCTAAATGATATGATAGAAGCACTGTGATCTGAGCCAAGAGCAATTCTGCTGTCAAGGCAAAAAAATTTTTCATTCAGACAGAAATGTTAGGAAATAGTAGGCTTTTGATAGACAGTTCACAAGATGATATTTGTGAAAGAGAAACCAATGGAAATTATTTTTACATTTACACCTAAGGCAATGGCATGGATTTATTACTACATCTGGGGCTGCAAGCCTGAGCCTGATTTATTAACTACTGTCCCTTTTGGTTTCCTATCCACGGTGGCAAAACAGCTGTAGAACACTGAAAAGAAGTTGAGCTGCTTGTCTTGTCCTTTCAGCCCGTTTCTGGTGTTCATTTTGGTCTATAAACAAACATCTCTCAGGTCTCCTAAATAGATTTTCTGATTGAGTTCCCAGAACAGACCACCACCAGCCTCATTAAAGCTTATTTATGTTACTTTCATGCATGAATAAAAGGCTCCCATTCACTGCTGATTTTATTTAGTTAGATTCTGTGCCTTGTGGTAGACATTGAATTGGAGTGACATTTTTGGCACCAAAAAAGAAAAAATAGTGAGAGCTGCAAGGAATACTTTGACGCCTGCATCTTTTGCAGTATGAAAAGGAAGTGGTTAACCTATTCTTGGCTATATGATATTGATTGAGGATGCAGAGAAAATACAGCTGTAAATATTTAGGAATATTCCCTAGTAGCTGGACTGGATTTTAGGGGGTAGATCATTGAAGTGGGACTCTGGAGGTACTCTGGAGTCTCTTTTCCCAGGGATGCCACCCGCTCCCTGCATGATAGGAGGAGAAAGGTCACTCGTTGTTCTAGGTCTCAGCTCCCAGCTGAGAGATACTGTCTCCCTCCTCTCCTTTTCCAGCCTGCTTGTTTATCTCTCTAGCTTTTCATCAGAGGAACATTCACTCTGCCTCTGTGCTGAGCACAGTGGGTCCTGCTCTTGGCTGGGGCTTCTAGACACCACTACGAGTAAGAATCATGATTCTCTCTTTATGCCTGTCTCCTCCCTCTCCGTCCATGCTCCAGTGCTTGTGAGGTAAGATTAACAGCTAAAAAACCCCAAACCAACAATAAAATCAGTGTAAATGAAGAGTGAGGAAGGAAAGATCCAGTATATGCGATAAGTTGTGAATAGGTTTGAGCAGTGTTTTTCTCCAGCCCTGCTGACTGATGATCTCTCTCATGTAAAGGTACTGCATTTTGGGACAAGAGGGATTGGAGCGTTTAAGTCAAAGGGGTGAACAAAAAGCAGCTTTGCCTCTCTCCTTTGGGCTAAGCACATTGTGAATATTCTTAAGCATTGCCACAAGGATTAACATCTCTGAATTTTAATGTGCCTGGTGCTGGAATGTAGCTGGAAAGCAGAGCAGGCAGGAATGGTCTCTCTGGGCTGTAGGCTCTGCTAGGTGACTCTTTGAAGTTCTATTCAATAGCTTTCTGTTTCTCTTTATATTTTTTTCCCTTTTCCACCTTTTTTCCTTCTCCTTCAACCACTTCTGGAACAAGTACTGATACACTTAATGTTTCTCAAATTTACTGGACTGGACTGTTTTATCCCCACATACTTTTGCATGGCAGTTGTATTAAAATAAATTTAAAAAAAAAAAAAAAAAAAGCATGGGGACAGAAGTACGGAGTTTAGTGTTTACTTTGGATCATTAACCTGGTCTGTAAATTTGATTTGATCTCTTCTTTTTTTTGTTCCTCCCCTGCTCTCTCTGTGTAATTTCAGAGCCTGCAAAGAGACGCTGTCTTCTGCGGCTTCGGGATCCCAGCAAGAAATGGGAGTCTGATGGATTGTAAATGCACCTGCTTTGCTTTGTTTAAAACCCAGCCAAACAGATAAGTACACTTTTAATTATCTCTGAATGGTGCTTTAGACAGCTGTGCACAGCACCTCTTTTCAGTTTGGTGAGGCTCTGTGTTTCACCCCTGCAGATGAATGCTGTGTGGGTCTCATTTCAGCTGAGAAATACCAGATGATATTGGTATTTCACGTTAAGGCAATTATTTAGTGTCTGATGGTGCTGCAGCTGAGGGGTTGGGAGGCTCCCAGGGGTCTATCCCTGCTCTTCCAGAGCCACTGTCTCCAGCAGCCCTGTGAGGTTTTGGAACTCTGAGGAGCAGCTCTGTGGGACCAGATGAGGCTGATGTGACCCATGTGAGCCTTAAAGAGTCCTATGGGACTCATTAGAGGTTTAATAACTAAACTTGGCTGGTTTAATTGAGAAGATGCTTGTGCAGGCTTGGCACAATCTCAGAGAAACCAGCTCATGCTGCTGGCAGGAGAAAGGGCTTTCTGCATGTGCTTGTAGTGTGTGTGCAGAGAAAGTGATAACCCTGCTCTTTCCCAACAGCTTCCAGGTGGGAAAAGAGCTGGGGATGGGGAAGAAAAGACCTTGGTTACACTGAGTTTACACAGGGCATGCAAAGAAGTATCGTGAGTGAGTGGTAACAAGAATTGTCCCCTCAAAGTTAGGGGGACATTTTTATCTCTCTACCAATAAAGCAATTTCTGGCTGCTTTGGTCTGCTTCTAGAGGTGACCACTGTCTCCTTGTGGACACACCACTGCAATTACTAAATTATTCAAGAAACCCATAAAATAGGGTCTCATGTAAAACGTAACTTTGCAATAATATACAGCCATGGGGCTGGGGCTAATACTCACCATAATGCAATTTACTGTGTTAGAATAATGGGGGAAAAAAAAAATCACTGAAGCTGAGTGCTTGAGCATTGTTGGGGATGTGTGGCAGGAGGCCTGGCAAGAGCCAAATTATCTACTCCAGACTTGTCTTACCTGCTCTGCCAGGGATAATTACTAGTGTAAAACATCTACCTTGCTATTAGGAAAACTATAGACAGGTTTGCTACAGCAAATTAGGCTGTAGTAACTGACCTGAATTTGTCTTACCTACCTAAGGAAAAGGTGAGTTTTTTGGTGAAGTTGCCAATTTAGGGGTGATAGAAAGAGATGAGAGACAAGGAGGGGAAGTGGGAGGTTGCTGCAGTTTATGAGAAATAAATCTGGATCAACTCGTGATCCCTGAAGTGTCTGAAGTTCCTTATTATCTAGAAAAAACTTCACTGCTGCTGTTATTACCAAGGAATGTTTTATATTAATAGAAGAAATGGCATGTCTGTTAGTAATGACTAAGCTGTCTTAAAATTGTAAATAGTGCTTATTCCTGACTCTTCAATATTTTGAAAGCAAAGAAGCTTGACACTATATTAAGAAACACTGATAAAATGGAGCTCTAGTGAAAAAATCAGGGCTAATTCATTCAGCAAAGATGGATAGGAAGTTAAAAAAGCTTAAATCTGCTCAGTGCACCTAATAATTCAGCTTAATCTTCTTCTAACCTCAGAGATTATCAAGGTATTGATTGTTAGGTTTACAACTTTAAATATGTTTTCTGCCAGTGAGCTGAAATCAATGTATCTCCATATTAGATCCTATTAAATTAGCTCTAAGCTGGCCAGTTCCAGTCTGGGAAATCTGACATTGCTCAAAATCAAATTTGGGAATCATTCTGAGGTGTGGCTGGAACGCAACACGTAACACTCTGTGCTGCCTGGAAGAAGAAGCAGAAAACACTTAAAGTGTCTCTTGGGTGCTGTTCTGATGAGAAGGACGATACCAAGGGTGCTCTATGCACCTGTGGTTTGGCTGGTACCTCCTGCAGCTGAGGAGAACAGATTCAACAGCTCTTGTCTGGTTACTGAAAAAATTTTGTCGGGAAAAGAAGATCCTTGATTCCCTAACTCCTTGTCTTACAGGTGAGCCTTGAGGACACTTGGGAGACTCTAGCTCCTGAATGCGTGACCTTCCCCAGTGATTGGAAGAAAGCCATGGGGAAAGACAAGAAAGAAGAAGCCATCTTCCTGAGGAAAAAGATAACTTTGCTGCGGGCTTTCTCGCTGCTTATTGGCAGCATGGTTGGCAGTGGCATCTTTATTTCCCCCAAAGGAGTACTGAAAAACTCTGGCAGTGTGGGATTCTCCCTGGTTGTCTGGTTTTCCTGTGGGCTCCTCTCCATGTTTGGTGAGTGCTGAGTTTTGGCAGCCTTTGCTTAAGTACCTGGGAGGTGAGGGGAGCCTGCACATTTTTATGTTTAGAAAGTTGGGAGATGAATAAACCCAAAATTCCTAGTTCCTACTGCAAAGGTTTAAGACGTCAGGGGATGGTCACTAGGAGTTTTTAGTTCAAAAGATTTCCCTGGGGTAATGGACAAACTTCCAGCACTTGTGGTCTGTGAATATCAATTCATGTACAAGTCCAGGGCAGGGGAGTGACAATGACTGCAAATGAAGACACCATGATTTCTGCCAGGAAAGCTGGGAGAGAATGAGGGAACTCCTTCTGTAAGGTGGAAAGGAGATGTAGGCACCTAAAAGGGAATCTGAGGGCTGAGCTGTGCTTTTCACAGACACTGTGAAGAGAGTAGGAAGGGAGAGTCCCAATATGCCACATGGGACTCCCTTTCTGTCAGAATAGCTGGAGCAGACTGCCTGGAGAGCTGCAGGGTATGCACCAGCCCAGGGTGGGTGTTGGGTGTCTGTAAGAAATGGTGTGGAGATGTCTGATATCTGAAGCTGCCCTGCTTTCTGTGTGTTACTATTGGCTTGATTTCATTTAATACCAGCCTTTTCTCACAAAGGGTTGTCATTTTGATGGCAATTTCATTCTAGTTCTTTTGCAATAACATAGCTCTTGTAAGTTACAGTGTATAAACCACATGGCTTTTAGTTTCTTTCATTAGCTGTACAAAATCACCATCTCAGAAACACTCTAAAGGTGCTATTAGGACAACTGCAAGTTCTTCCAGCCCAGGAGAGAAATCTGATGCTTATTACAGTGGGTGACTTTAACATTCTTCTGCTGTGGTAACTTACTAAACAAACAACCCCCCCGCAAAAATCCCAGTAAATCCCCCCCCCCCCCCAAAAAAAAAAAAACCAAAAAACCAAACCCAAAACCAACAAAAAACCCCACTAAACCATCAAAAAAACCCCCAAATAAAACAACACAAAAAAACCCCCACAAAACACCAAGAAAGGAGGAATACTCCATGCCAAAATACCCCGCTTTGACACTGTGGCATGTACAAGCAAGTTTAGAAACTGAGACATTCAATTGTTAATAGGGCAACAAGTTGTTCTTGTTCTTAGCATATGTGTACCAATATTTCACATTGCAAGCTCTGTGTGTTTTTTGGTGAATTGTACACTTTTGCTTAAAGAAAAGCTGACACTATAATGTGAGCATGATGTTTCTTTTAACCAAGCAGAGCAGTAAATTATAATGTGTGTGCTAATCACATAGCCAAGCTCTGCACTTGCAAAGGTTTCTCCCTCTACAGTATCCTTTGATACACTTTGCTGGATGGGCCTTGGGAGCCTCTTTATCAAGTGATGGCATTTTGTAGCTGGATTTGTTGGTTTGTTCTTCCCTTTTCTCTCCTTGATGACCTCCCCTGATCAATTCTCTGACATTTTTTCAGTATATTTAAAAGGCCTGCCTTCTTTTATGCTTTTTTTCTTTCAAGTGGGGCATATATACAAGTCCCATTGCATGAGTTCAGCAACACACTTATATGCATGCTTGAAGCATTTAAAGGGACCCACTGGAATAAACGAGATGCACTCTCTGCCTATAAACGAGATGCTTTGAACAGGAATTCTGCAAAAATTTTCCAACAGGGAGGCAGGAAACACTGAGGTTGTCACCATCCTGCATGACCTGAAAATGGCAGGATTGCCATGGGACTTGGAGGTATGGCCATATCACCACTGGGTGCAAAAGAGGGAAGGGATTTATGTGAAGATGCAAAATAAGGACAAAAAAAACGTGGCCTGGGATCAAAAACATGAGTGGAATGACCAGTTCAGTCATGGCTTGTGGCTGAGCTGCTGTAGCTGCTTTGTAAGCACCATTTCACCAGGCTAACTGTGAGGAGAAGCAAGAATCCAGGGTACCTTTCAAAGGAAACCTCTTGTAGCTCTGTGCAGCATTTCTATCACACACCCTTCTTCAGAGCTTCCATGGAAATGTTGTAACATTAACCACAAAATAGAGAATTTCTTTCCACTTGGCAGGTAAGCCAATTACTTCAGAACTTCAAACCATGGTAGTGCACAAAAATAGGGAAAAGTGGTTCTGTTAAACCTCTTTTTCTTCCTCTCATCCAGTACTTATTTTAAATGGATTTGTTCAATCCCTGAAAAATCACACAGGAAAGGGAAAATCCCTGGGATTATTTACTTGGTACGTTTCTACCTGAACTTTTACAGGTGCCTTGTGTTATGCAGAGCTTGGAACAAGAATCACCAAGTCTGGAGGACATTATATCTACATTTTGGAGACGCTCGGGCCTCTGCCAAGCTTCTTATTCCTGTGGGCAGAGTTTTTTGCTATCAGGTAAGAGATTGGATTTGCTTGCCTCTTCCTGGATGCAGTGATAATTTTAAATACCAAAAGTTATGACACCAGGTAATAGTCCAGGCAGTTTGTAAAGGAAAGAGTAGAAACAAGCTGAATGATTTTTAAAGATTTTTCAGTGATACAATGTGAAAATTGTTACAAATGTTAAATATGTTCTGTACTTGAAGAATAGCTCTCCTCTCCCCTGGCAGCTGTGGTATATTTCATAGACTGGCAATAGATGCCAGATTTATTTCAGATCTTCTGTTTTCAGTGAGAAATTTTTTTTGGGTTTCTCCAGATTCAGAAAGTGGAGACAACTTCCTGGCTTAGACCCAAGTTAAATAATTTATAAAATTGTGAACCACTTCTTTTTTAACATTAAAAAGGAAGTCCTCACCTCTCAATAACCTGTATCCTTCATGTAAGCTTAGATGAAGCAGAACATATGAACTACACTTGCCTTGCTCAGTATGATTAATCTCAACTTTTGCTTTCAAGTTGGAAATTAATCATTTTGCAGCATGTGGTTTTTAACCCATTTACTGAGAAAAACTCGGTGGGAATTCACCATCTGTATGGGTGAGAGGATTAAGCCCAGTGCGGAAACTTGCTCCCCTTCCCAAGTCTTGTGCAGTTTTACCTCATGCCATTTTTCAGCCATGCTCAGAGCAGTTTGTGCTTGCTTCCCCCCACACTCCCCACTCCAGGCCTGCCAACAGTGCTGTGGTTTCCCTGGCATTTGGACGCTACATGCTGGAGCCGTTTTTTGCCCCCTGTGCTGCCCCTGTCCCTGCAGTGAAGCTTGTATCTCTCCTGGGCTACTGTAAGTACTGACACTTATGGGATCGTCCATCCTGGCCTCTGCCCTAGACTAGGAGCACTTAGGGGGTGTTATTTCCTGGGACAACTGTAGGATAAGGGTCCTGTCTTACCTCCTCAGCCAACCAAAATGTTCTGATTCAAGGTGATGGTGTTGGGCCACTGTATTTTCTAGGAAGGGCAATGGGCCTCCCTGTTGACCAGCTAGAGCCCTAGAGAGGGGGATTTTGCCAGGTGTGGGAGCAGAAACTCTCTGTGTGTAATTGTGCAAAAGCCACATGAGTTGTGGGTGTAAGGCTTGAAGTTTTGGACTCCTCTCCTGGTGCATCCAGCCCATGAAGCTATCCTGCCTGCCCCAGACTGGTGTGGAATGGCACAGGGAATGCTGGGAAGATAGCTGCTGAAATATCCCACACCTTTCTCCCAGGAAGGTGTGGATTGCCCAGCAGGAACCAGGTTCCTGCTCCCTTTTAGGAGCATAAGTCAGCTTCCCATATAAACACTGTGTGCTGGACCACACCAATGTTTTCTGACATCTCTCACCCCAGGCATCCTCTCTAAGGCATAAAGATGCGGCCTTCCCCAGCATCCCTAGGGCAGGGAGAGCTGCTGTATTTTTTCCTGTGTGTGTTGAGCACAGGCTGCAGCTGTAGCAGGGTTATTTCCTCTCCAGACACGGTCCTCACCCTCAATTCCTGGAGCGTCACCTGGAGCGCGCGGCTGCAGACGGCTCTCTCTGTTGTCAAACTCCTGGCTCTTGCACTCATCATCGTGCCAGGGATGATGCTGCTGGCCCAGGGTAGGTGTTGCTGCATGGCTGAGTGAGGGTGCTCGATGTGTGGCTTTTATCAGTCCCAAGTGACAAGTGTGGTGCTCACTCAGCTGGCAGGAGCTTTCTTTGTCCGTGTGCCAGATGTGGATTAGCTGAGAGCTGAGACGGGCATAGCTGGCACAAGCTGCAACATTGCACTGGGCTGATGCACCTGGCTGGGTGGTGCTTTCTCCAAAATTTAGTGGGTCTTAGTGCCAGAGGATGTGTGATTCTACCCAGGGTCATACTGGCACCTTCCTCTGCAGATAGTCTTTCTTTGCCTGTTTCCAGTGTAGCTCAAAATCTTTCCAAAGCAGCACATATTCAATGGACATTTAGGGTAAGTGATAGAGTCCCCTGTGCCAGTCATAACTGTACAATGAGTTATCAGCCCTCAGCTGAGCACTGGTAATGGCATCTCTAACTCATCTGTGGCATAAGCTAATGTTTTTTACCTCCAGACTGAGATGGGTGGTAATTCAGTGTATTTACAAAGGATTTGGTACAGGATTTCATGCCCACATGCAGAAAAAGCCCTACCAGTAGTATCTTCTGTGACTGATACAAGAGTATTGGCTTTAATCCAAGCCTCAGTTTATGGAAAAGCCCAAGGCATTCCCACTCAAGGGATGAAGCCTGCTCCCTCTTCATGCTATTACCTTCTTCTGCAGAGAAAACACCACAGGCAGTGGGCTTCATGTTCATGTTTCTTTCTGATGTCTGGAGCTGGCTCCTTTGAACATGCAAAGCTCCCCTTGGGCTGGCAGCACTTCTGTACTACTGCCCGGCAGCTAGGAATCCCGAGCCATTATTGTTAGGAATGCCTTCAAATGACAATCTGGAGCCCTGGCACCCGTCCTCTGGTGGGGAGGATAAGTGCAGGTGACATCTGGAGGGATAATTCACCAAGAGACTCCTGTATGAGAGGCTGTATTTCATGTGACTCATGGGGGACTGTAAATTGCTCATTAATGCATTGCAGGCAATAAATCCTTTTCATGCACCATCACTTACCATCATTTTAGAACTTAAAAAAAGTACCTCAATATTTTGGGTTCGTTTTCTTCAAACGTATTTTCAAATTCACTCCATTTTTTTTGTGCTTAAAAATCAGTTTTGTGCTTTTAAATAATTTTGCCTGATTCCTCTGCCTTGTGCCCTTTTTTGATGAGGTTTTTTTTGTTTTTGTTTTTGGTGTGGTTTTTTGGGGTTTTTTTGATTGCACTTCTGTCCTTTCCTCTGCCGTTGCCTTCTCTTTGGCTCAGGCTTATATTAGAGGCTTGCTGGGCCAGCATTTCAAATGCAAGTGCCCAAATCTTGTCACTGAACTTCTTGCTGAAGCACCTTCATGGAAGTGGCCTGACTTTCTCCATGTGCTCCATGCCATGTCACACCTTGCCTAGTGAAGCTCAACTAGGCAAGCACTCACCTCATAAAGACAGTTTATTATGGAAAATTGAACATAGATGTGGAACCAAACCTTGAGTTTGAAAGTGTTTGGAATGCAATTCCTTTTAATTGTGTTCAACTGAGAGGCTATTCAGCCATTTAGTATTTCTCCCTTCTCTATTTTTTTTTTTTTAATTTAGAGAAAATCCTGACTTTGATTTTTTTTGTTTTGTTTTGTTACATTTTATTTTGTTATTTCGAGCAGAGAACTAGAAGGAAAGATAAGGGAGTTGGTAAATATCTGAGACACCTCCACTTTGAAAATTTTATTTGTTTCACCCTCTGTGTCCTTTCCTCTGGGTGGGTGAGTGATGGTGGGTTGGACTGGCAGGTCCCTGCTCCCCTCCCCTCCTCCAGCCTGGTTCCCATGCTCTGGCCAGCACAGGGCTGGGGTCAGTGCTCCAGCAGCAGGAACAGGAGAGAGCACAGTGAGAACTGAGTTAGCTGCCTCGCTGGCTGTACCACATCAAAGAGGAGTGTGTGTCCAGCTGCTGAGGGGGCTGGGGACGGAACATGGGGGTCAATCCAATAACTTAATTTTGGGCCTAAAGAAAGGAGAGGACAACATGGATCCCCTCATCTTCATGATCTGTTCCCACAGCAGGATCTGTTGGAAACAACTAGCTATTGTTGTTGCCCTTCTTGAAATGCCTACCATAGCTGGGCAAGGGATAGATTTTTTTTTTTTTTTTTTAATAAATGTCACTCTAGGAAAGTAAACATATCAGCAACAGCACTGAAATTAAAGCAATGAAATGAATTTGAATACCCTGCTCCAAGGAAATCACCATCTTCCCAAGTCTGGGCAAGAGGTACAAGGGATGTTATCCTACAGGGAAGGAAGCCTGTCTCTGACATTTTCCTGCTCTGTATCCGTTGTTTATCTCTTGTACAGGCCACACCGAGAACTTCCAGGATGCTTTTGACAGACAGTCGCTAGTCCTGGATAAGCTCCCCCTGGCTTTCTATGCAGGCATGTTCGCGTACTCCGGCTGGTAGGTGCGATGGGCGGGCACCTCACGGGCAGCAGACCGGTGCCCTCAGCATGACTCAGACTCTCACCCCTCTCTTCCCATCGTGCAGGTTTCAGACCAGCTTTGTGCGTGAAGAGTTGGTCAAACCTGAACGGTAAGGCTGGGAGGAGGCTCCCCTGGGTTACCAGCCTTGGGGGTCCCGCAGCTTTCCCAAGTGCAGCATGGGAGGAATAAGTTTGTGGGTTCACCTAGCTGCAATCAATAGTACTAGCAGATAAAATCTGCAGTAATACTGTGCATAACAAGGGATATCAGCTTGTTCTTTGTGTGTGTGATCCCCTTCCTTGTGATCCCCTTGTAGAAACATCCCCCTGGCTGTCATCGTGTCTGTGATCACAGTAATTGTGGGGTACATGCTCACCAACGTCTCCTATTACACAGTCCTGGGAACACAAGATGTTCTGGCTTCTCCTGCTGTGGCTGTGGTGAGTTGTCATTGCAATCATTTTCTCCTCAGTGTGGCCAGATTATGCTGTGGTCATGGCAAGTCTTTCAGAGATGGTTTTCCTGTCAAATGCTTTATTGCTTTGTAATTTCTCTGGATTACTGGGCAACAGTAAATTCTTCTTGTTGTGCCTAAAAGATAATGAAAAATGACCTGTAGATGACAGTAGAAAAGGTGAGATTTATGACTTCTATATTACTCATTCAATGGAATAAGTTTGGGTTTTTTTCACCCTGATGCCACCTAGAGATCACCACATGTTTCCTAAAGCCATGTTTGCTCTTCCTCCAGAGCTTTGTGCAGCGAGCCTTCAAAAGCCTGATCTCCGTGGTGCCTGTCCTTGTTGCACTGTCCTGCTTTGGAACGATGAATGGAGGAATCTTCACATTTTCAAGGTCACATCCCTAAGGATCTATTATGCTTTTGGCTCATTGAATCAGAGGGAAGCATCACCAACCTGTGCAACTACCCATCCACATTTTAGCCTCTTTTGTAGGAAAAGTAAGACCTTTGACTCCCAGGTTGTCAGCTACAGGATGGTCCCTTTTGGCTAAGAGTCTACTTTTTCTGTTTCTGACCAGGTCCAGACTTTGGTATCCAGGAATGGTCACAAAGATTTTTATCTTCTCCCCTACCCTTCAGTTTAAATCCCCAGTTTAAAGTGAAATGTCAATGTTTCTGGTGAACTAAAGGCTTTGTTGATGTTGGCAGCTGCTCAGTGAGACTGAGTCTTCTTTCACTGGGTTCACCCAGCTGTGCTGCTGGAGGGCATGGGGTCCCTGTGTTGTGAGGCTCTCTAGGCAAACTCTCCCTTGAGGACTTTGCTTTGAAGTCAGTGAAATGTCACTGGGATGGGCTATTCCTAAACCAATAGTCAAGGTTCAAGAAGTCTTGTTATAGCAATAAGAAAAGCTTTGTTCCATGGAAAAATAAACTTGCCAGCTTCACTGTCTGCCACACTCTGTGTCCTTATGGGAACCTTGAAATTGGAAAGAAGGGCAGACCTTATGAAGAAGTATGTTGTGCTGGTCCTGTGGAGCTGAGCAAACTCTCTGCTGTGGGTTCTGCTTCACAGCTTTGATTGCAAAGGGAAAAATCACTTGATCTGAAAGGAATGTTTCATAGTCTGAAAGCTAATTAATTATCTGATCCATTACCCTGAATTCCTGTATTAAATACAGGTGTGGATGATCCTTCCCATTAGCTGCTCCAGATAATGGTTTTCTTTGAGGATGTGAAGCCTCTGCACAGCACTGAGGTTCTTCGTGTCCCCTATTGACCTTCTCTCCCTCATCCTGGCATCATTAATATAATCACTGCAGAAAGTCCATATAAACACTGATGGGGCCTCCCTGGCTGCCTGCCAGCCACACCCCTGCAAAGCCACAGAGACAGCAATAAAAGCAGTTGTACACTTGTGCCCCAGCTGCTTGGGGCCCTGCTTCAGCCCAGCTGATGCTCTGGCATGGTTTGTTTGAGGATATTAAGTTTATAAAATTGGATGTGATTGTCTTCTCCCTAATTGCTCTTTCACGAATCAAAGGAGGGATGCAAGCAAGGAACCCTCTGCTCTCATTTTGTAGCTGTTCTTGTGTGTAGCTGGTCTCTTGGCAGTATGACAAACTGTATTTTCCAACAGCTGACTAGAGGATTGGAAATCATCTGTCATTTCAGGAGATTGCACTTTATTTTTTCTATATATGTACATATAAGAATATAGGCTTCAAAGCTGACAGTCCCCTTTCATAAAACTCTCCAGCTTCTCTTATAAATGATTGAACTTTGTGATCCCTCCACTTTCTTTTCACCAGAAAGATTAATTCCTTTTTGGATGGCAAGAGACTTTCTTACTCTTGTTTCCAGTCTGAGCTCATTCATGGTCACTTTGGACTTGCCCAAAGTTCTCTGCTAATGAGACTGCCAGTGGTTCTGATGGTGGGCTCTGAACTGCATTGAACTGGTCTTGGGAGAGCTGTGGGAACTCAACCTTGGTTTTCTTCCTAATGCCCCCAAAATGGAGCTCTGAGCAACTTGGTCTAATGGAAGCTGTCCCTGCCCATGGCAGAGGATTGGGTTCCAATCCAGCCCAAACTTTCTATGAAGGTGCAGCTAAAGGCAGAACTGTAGCCTTGAACAGCAGACTTGTGCTGGGGAAGGGAGCGGGTGCCTTGATGCCTCAGGTCAGTCCAGCGACTGATCTCATTTCTAATGTGGATGTAGAATGTTAATGCACAGGGCTCCCTGTCTTTTCCTAGGACTCTGTTTGTGGCTTCCAGGGAAGGGCAGTGGCCTCCTCTCTTCTCCATGATCCACATTCGAAGGCATACCCCTCTTCCTGCTGTCATGTTAATGGTGAGGAGATCTGGCTGTGTGTGACATGCTCTGTTCTTTTGCTGTCTTGGCTTTCTTGCAAGGACTGGATAAAC
Source organism: Cettia cetti (assembly GCA_013401135.1). Lineage (NCBI taxonomy): Eukaryota > Metazoa > Chordata > Aves > Passeriformes > Sylviidae > Cettia > Cettia cetti. Next base: position 63,636 of record VZUI01040446.1, read on the forward strand.
TGAGGAGTTTTAAAGGGTGTTAAGACATTAAATTACACCCTGAAAAATAAAGAAGGCAGGATACAGGAAATGGCTGCAAAGTATTAAGTCCCCTTGAGCCAGCAGTGGTATCCAAATGTAAAGCCTTGAAGTCCCTGCCTTATAACGTTAGACACCTTTTTTAAAAGTACAGTCCCTACCATCTGCCACAGGTGCTGCTTGATATTGCCTTATGAAAACACCTCTGCCAGGCTTTGGCTATTTGTAAATTGAAAAGTCCCAGGTGTGGTGGAAATGCAGGGAATGAGCATTTGTAGAGGTGGTCTGGTCTCATGTTTTGGTTTGTTCAGGGGTTTTTTTATGGCAGTGGTCCAGCTACATCTCAAATGTGCTGCAGTGCCTGTTGGAGCTTGGCTGACCTGCCAAAAAGTTAGCAGATGTCATTGTATGTGAATCAGCAGTACAGGCTTTTGGATCTTGCATACTTTAATTGCCCTGGCTTGGACACAAAGCATCGAAGATGCTGCTGATCTTGAAATGATCACTCTTTTTCTGTAGCACTACAGATCAGTGCCTTTAGGTCTTTTGCCTTCAGTCTGTGACACTGTTTTGTAAAGCACTCTGACCTCCAAAATGTTGGGGCTGTGAAGTAGTTGCAGGGGGGGTTGGAGGAGGTGATCCATGTCTTTAATGACTATATTTCACATTCACAATGCTCAGTTCCCTTTGGTCACTGCCATGGTGTGCATTGGAGACATCTACCATCTCCTGAACTTCTTCAGCTTTTCCCGATGGCTCTTCATAGGGCTAGCCACCCTTGGGCTCATCGTGCATCGCCACCGCCACCCGGAGCTGCACAGCCCCTTCAAGGTAAATGCACAGCACACACCTGCCTGCCAGGAACGTGCAGGCCTGCCAATCCTCTTTGGTTTCCTAATAATTACAGCATTGCATGGCCATGGTTGCCTTTAGGCTCTAAGGGGTTTCAGTCCCTGGTGCTTAGTAATGCCTATGGGGAGCTCCTGAAATTGGTTGATGTGCCCAAACAGCCAGATGTGGTAAATCCTATAAAGCCAGTACTACACGGAGTCACCAGATGCATCTGCTAGAACACTGCTTACTATGGGGGACAAAGTTTCAGACTTGGAACTTGGAGATGTACAGAGAGCAGTTCTCTCACTCATCTCTTGTGTGCTACAAGAAGGGACTCTTGCCTGGATCTTATTTCAGTGGTAGGTAAATCTCAGCTCTAGCTGAGAAGCAGGAAGGTGTCAGGCTTGGGGGAAAAGGAGCATGGGTGGAGAGGTCCTGGGAGCAAACCTGACTTGGGAGGAAATATCTGCTGGTATAGAAATATTGTCTCATGTAAAGCAGTGGGCCCCTCTTGTGGCCTTTTTCGCTGCTGGGTGCTGGCATTCCCCTCATGTCAGCAGGGGATGCTGAAGCCGGTGCTGGAGCAGCTTTCCCGTGCCTGGGCACCTCTCCCACTGCCGGATAAAGTGCAGAAGGCATTAGGTTGGGGCAGTGCTTGAGGCAAGCGCAGTTTGTTCCTGACTCTGGGCGCCCCTGCGTGGTGCCTCCAGCCAGCAGCTCCCGGGGAAGAGAGAGAGATGACCTCCGGGGCCGCTGGCAACGGGCAGCAAGGAGCTCGGGGGCAGAAACACTTCCTGCCGTCGCGGGGATCATCTGTGAGCTGGGCGCATCCTCCTGCAAAGTTTGGGGTAATTTTTCTTCTCGGTCTTTGCATTTAGCAGAGACCTTGAGGCTTCCCAGTTTGTTGGTTGGCTGCACTTGTGTACTCCCCCAGAAGCAAACTGAATAAGTTTTTAGTTTTTCCTTCCAACCAAGCTTCTCAGGGGAAATTTATTAGTGAGTGGCACTGCTGATGGTTTTAGATGCTGAGATTTTGCCGTGGTTTTCTTCAGACAAAGATTCAGACTTCTAGCGGCTCCTAAACGCTGATTAAAGTAGGGCGGGAAACACTGACCTTTAGGTTAGTTCGGCTGATTCCCCCCTGCCTTTTCCCTAGTTTTTATCAGTTCTGCGCAAGAGGGAGGGGAGGGCTGCGCGCAGGTGGCGCGGGCCCGTGCTGCGCTCTAGTGGCCGCACTCGGGCCGTCCCCCGCCGCTGCCCGCCGGACAGCAAAGCGTGGCATCCGTGTCACAATGCTGCTCCTTACGCTCTCTACGGCAGTTTGAGTTAAAAACGGTGAGAAAACACCGGAAAGAGGAGGGAGCAGTCCGCTCGCGCGCCTCTCAAGCAGATCTGCAGCGTGAGTGTGTGCATGTAGGAGTGGCTGGCAAGGGATGCGCTGGCTGGAAACACAGGAGTACCTAAGTTTGATGGCTGGATGCCTGCCATACCTAGAGCAACTGATCTCTTCCAACTTGGCATGTTGAGCATCCAAAATACAATCTTTATTACTGATAAAGATTGTCACCCTATATGACAGCAGCTCCTTCATTCCATCAGCCATGGCAAGGAGTTAATTGGCTGAGTTTGGATTCAGAGACAGAGGGAGTGTTTCACAGCTTTATTATTTATTGCAGTCTTCCTATTTGCTCTCCAAATAACCCAGAAGAATTGGCTCGCCCAATAGGGTATGGCTGAAGTGCTGAGTGCTGCTTTGATTTTCACCATGGTGTTGCTGAAGCTGAAGTTCTTGGTGCAGGTACTACAGAGACAGGGATAGGGAGCCTGGTTTGTCTTGGTTTAGTCACTACAAGACTCAGGCAAACTGGAGGCAGGTCAACAGGAGTAATGAGTTTTATAAGCAAAGAACAGTTTGATTCACAACGTTCTCAGATTTTCCCTCAGCAGTTGCCTTAGGTGGCAAGCAGGTATGTGTGCATGTGCATGCACAGGAGCAGGGCATTGACAGAGCCATGGGGTGTTGGTGGCTTCTCCCCCTGCTTGGCCTCCAGTTGCAAGTGAGGTTTAGGTTTTGGTGCACAAGAGTATAGGAGGCATGCACCTCACAGGGCACTCTGGGCTCTGAAGCTGATGCAATTGTTTGCAGTCTGATTGTACAGAAGCACTCTGCAGGACAGGATATGATTCTTCTTTTTCTCTTTAGATGGAGAAATGAATACAGTGTGTGCTGGCAAATACAGAGTCTGATTGGCTACAGCTGCCAGTTTTCCCTGAGAGTCTTCTGTGCTCTTTTCTCCAGGTTCCCCTGTTTGTTCCTGTCTCTTTTACCATCATCTGCCTCTTCACAGTGGCAATGTCTTTCTACTCAGACCCTGTGAACATTAGCATTGGATGCACCATGGTTTTGAGTGGTTTTCCAGTCTACTACCTCATAATTCACAGGCAGATGTCAGACCGCTGCCGCAACCTGTTTTGTAAGTATGCATTTGACTTTCAGTATTGTGGACCTAAACATGCTCAAGGGTTGGGATGCTGGTTTGTTCCCAGGGCTTATCTCTGATGCAGATTTCTCCTTGACCAACAGACCTAATGAAATCTAAATCATGACCCCTGGCACCACTCTGATGTCTTTCCCAAGGCACAGCCTCCACAGCCAAATTTGTTTTAACAAAGACAAGGCTGAGGTCCACCAACAGGATTCTACCAAAGAGAGGGTCACTTCCCCACCCCAGCCCTGGGACCTCCTAAACTTTATCATGTCTTTGGGATCACCAGCTCTGGATCAAATTTGTCTGACATGGAGCAAAAAGATGAAAAGTTAGGATGCATAGACTATAGGCAGACGCTGTAACTCCATGCACAAACTTACTTGCTGAAAGGCTGGGGAGAGGATTGGTAGGAGAAGAGTACTGCCAGAGGTCTGTCAGCTTGGTGAAGAGACTCAGATGGTCTGGGCACAAATGTAGCTGGAGAAATGAAGTGCATCTCCATCCATGCAGTGTCTAGTACAAATTTCCTTTGGATGTAGGCATGGTGGCACAAGGGTTTTTTCAGAAATCAGAGCCCGGGTTTGAGTTTAACTTGTCATTTCTGTTCCAAGTCCTGTTTTCTTTTGATTTGATGTTGGATAGAGGTGCATCAGTTACCACTGAATAGAAGAAAACACACAGCAGGAATAGGAAACAGATACAGTGATCTGCCAACATAAAGTGCTCCAGCTATCAGTGCTGATGCTCTGATTTTAAGCCATGTCTCAGGATTTCCTCTGGGCTAAGCTTCCTTCCTTTTTTTCCACCCTTTCAGATTATCTTACACACAAACTACAGTTACTGCTGGAAGTTGTCCAACAAGAAATCAAGACTTATTGAGAAAATCATCAGAACTCACAGAAGACGATAAAAATCTACTTACACCATTTCTGACACCTTTGATCCTGCCAAAAGCAGGCCATGCTTTTATTCTTTTCAGTCAGTGCAAATGAGGATGACTCTAAGCCAAAACCTTGCTGCAAGTGTTCCTATGCTTGCTAATCGGGATCTGTTCCTGCCCTTTTCTTTTTTTTTTTCAGAAGAGCAGACTAGTTCTCTGGAATGAGCTTGCTTTGCCTGCAGAGTGTCTTTGAAACTAAGATCCTTATTTTGCAGCCTAGCCAAGTCCTGAGTAAAACTCTGTGTGTGTGTATACAGAGACAGTATTTTGTTTCCTTAACTTGGCAAATAGAGGCAGTGGGCATGTTGCAGAACTTGGAGTCCAATACATGGAAGCCAAATGCAAGCTTCAAAGAGAACCACTAAAGTAGCCTTGTTGTGGACAAGGGGAAGAGTTGGAGAGAGCAAATTAGAGATAAGGCAGATTAATTGGAAAGGGAAATGCACGGGGACAAAATTTTATTCACCAAAAAGTGCAGACTGAGCTAATGAGAAGATATTAAGTATTAACAAAGTAAGGTCAGAATGTTTTGCTTTGATTTTTGTATAAGCAGAATGAATTTTTTAACTTTGAAATAATCTTTCAACTTTGAATTTTACTTTTCTGAAATTTCATTTTAAAATGTACAAATGCATTAAAAAAAATCTGTTAAATATCAACTAGAATATGACAGAATAGATCCTGGTCCCTCCCAAAACTTCCCAGACCCACTCCTCACTAGTGAAGTTGAAAACTCAGAATTTGGCCTAGCTCCAGTGAAATACAATTCCTCCTTTAATTAGACAGGAGCACTGGTGAGACTTGGGCAGATTCCTGAATAAGTGCATCTTTTGGTGCTGTAAGAAGACATGAGCGACTTCTTCCAAGCTTTAACTTGCCAATTGCACATGACTTGCTGATTTAATCCATAAATGTTCATTTGAACTAATGGCATAAGAAAGGTTTCCATTTTTGGATTACTTTGGTTTACATTATTAATGTGGCAATGTTATGTCCAGATAAAACAGCAATTAGCTATTTACAATCAAGTAATTGTTAATCGGTTCCTAAAAGATGGGAAGTAGCATGCTGAGACTCCTCTAATGACTGCTGGAAAGAGGAACAGCAGAATGTGGAGCATTTTTTAATCCTTTGTATCAAGCATTTATGTACTTAAAATAAAAACAAAGTGCGATTTACAAATCCAATGTAATCTACTGAAAATTTTGGAACTAAACTTGGGTTTTTTCAAGGCAATTGAGAATTATTATTCTTGTAATAACTGCTTCCTGTTCCTGTGCAGAATTAAGCTGGGACAGCAGCAGTGTGGTTGCAGGGCTTGTTTCCCCACTACCCTCCCACAATTTTATTTACAAGCTGCTGGACATTGTCCAACATGAAATACAGTCTTGCTGGGAAAATCCTCACAGCAGAAACCGTCACAACCTACCGGAGAAGGTACTGGCTTTAAATGATAGAATGGATTCAAGTGAGATCTGGAAATGCTTCCAGGCTCCCAGACAAGAGCCAATCCTTCCTCCTGCCAGGCTTGGCTGAAGCTGAACCCCCTGCCACACCTTCCCACAGCAACTCAGTGGTGGACCACGACCCAGTGTGGGTGGCTGGGGAGCCAACCAGCAGAAGACCTTGCAGAACCAGGTGAGCTCTATCACCCCAACATTTCCTGAGTCCACCCACTTAGGTACTGGTTTGGGGGATTTCACACAGCTCAAGGTAGAAACATGAGGTACTGGCAGCCTGGTCCCAGGCTGCAATAGCCATGTGAGCACAGAGTGCACACGTTGTAGCATCAGGACTCCCACATCAAACCTTGGAACAGTCTGAAATTGCAACAGAGCTGATGTGTGTCACAGAGGCACAGACAAAGGGTGAAATGTCCCTTCTTTGCCCATTTCCTCTGAAGAGAAAAAGTGAACAAGAATTGAAATTCCTGGGAGAAAACTAAGTTACACTACCTGCTGGACCATGGTTTCTTTATAAAGGATAAATCATTTGACATATGCTGGGAAACCACACTTGGGTGCCTCTGCTGACTGTGCAGGAATATGAACTTGCAGGGCTATACATAGGATGTCAGCTCCAAGACCTGTTCCATTCCCAGATACTGGAAATGCAGACAGATGTAGTACCATGCTTGAGAAAGCAGAGATTCAACTGCTCCACGGATGACATTGCAATTAAAAGGAAAAAAAAAAAATAAAACAATGTTCAGAAGGTATCAGTTTATAGTGAGCTCAAGTTTCCAGTTTGTGGAGAGTTGTTTGTTTTTAGAGAGGCTGGTGTCCTGCTCCCAGTAAAGATATGTAAACATTTTTTACCAAGCCAGATGGTTCTTCCTAAAGCTGCTGTCTCATGTCTACCAAAGCTCTTAGGCCTCAGTAGGGACTCTGAAAGAAAGTGAGTTCATAATCACATTTGTGGCGTTGGTTTGTGGGTTTTTTTTGTTTCAGTTTTTGTGTGTGTGTGCTAGGGGTTTTTTTGGGTTTGTTTATTTGTTTGTTTGTTTGTTTTAATGCTATGTCTGTAGAATGCATTCAGAGTGCACCCTTTCTGGAAACTCAGAGATTTATGTGTTTCAGCCACTACTGATCTGGTGTGACTGGATCACCAGGAAAGAAAAATGTTCTGGACAGTTCAACTGAACACAATCTGAGAAAAAAAGAAGTCAAAGAATGCTTTCAGCTTAAAAAGTTTGCGTAGTTAAGACTACTTGGCCTGTTGTTAAGCTTTGTACCTCAGAGCTCTGCTGGGAAGCACTGTGAGCCTCTGAAAGTCTGAAGGTCAGACTGGAAAGCTCCTAAGCCTCGTCTGATTTGTGTGGGGAAGAGCAGAGAGGAGGATCAGACTCCAAGGTACAGGAACACAAACACCTGGGGCGGTGCAGAGCTCCGAGGGCTGAGCGAGCCTGTCTCACAGGCCTCTGTGCTCGGCACACGCAGGTTTGTGTGGCTCAGCGTGCTCAGTGTGTCTCTGCTTGTTGCAAACCCCCCATCAGTGCCATCACTAACCCTGGGGAGAGCAGGATGAGCTATGCACCCACTTTCTGCAATGAGATTTGGGGGTCACTTTGTAAGGCAATGCCAGCTGTTGGATTTCCAAGAATGATGTTCCTTATAGAAGCTGCTCCTTATAGAAAGGAGAAAGTCCTGAATATCCCCAGCCATTGGAAGCCTGGGAGGTATTGGCTTTAGGTAAGTACAATAACAGGACCCCAGGAGCAGGGATAAACTCTGCTGGTTCGTAGTGACTCTGATTTTGCAGCTGTATTTGCCGAAGCCCTGGGCTGTGCTGGCCGGCCTGCTCGTGCTTTGGCAGATGCGCATGCGTCTGTTGCAACAACCAGAAGGAAATGTTACTCAGCCCCACTTCCTTAAGGGGCTGTGGCACAGAGGCATCCGTGGTCCCACGGCAAGAGGCTGCGAGGGAGACAGCGAGGTACAGAGTGCTGTGGGGAGTTCACAGGGTGCTCTCACAGGCCAGCTGTGGTTTACTTTCAAAGGCACCTAGGGTACCTTTGCCATGCAGAGCAAGGGTTGAGCAGGCTCATCCAGCCTGGCAAGCACAAGGCTGATGTCCTCAGCTCCCGAGGGTGCTGGCTGGGCAGCCCGAGGACAGAACTGTGCCAGGGAAGTGGCACATGCAGGGCTCTGACAGCCTTGCCAAGGTACAGCTGAGAGGGGAGGGCTGGACACACAGGAAGTTCAGGATTTCATAGCTTGTGGGCTTGGCTTTAAGGTCTGCTGGAGGGATACCTGCTTTCACGCTGTCATACTGTAAGTTGTGTTTGTATCTTCATTCATTCATCTTTTCTTCCTGTGTAAGAGAAAAGGTAGTATGAGGTTGCTTTTTAAGTATAAAATTTTCTCTGTATAAAGTTATTCCTGTTAAGATATAAAAAGCAAATGTACAGTTGCACAAGACCTTGTAGCGAGATCTTCAGCAAAATGTGAAGGACACTACCTGTCTTGCTGGCAAAATATTTCTGTCTGCTTTTTGGGTGTTTCACCTCTGTTTATTTCTAGTTGAGGTGTAATTGGTGAATGGAGAATCCCAGCATGGAGCAGAAGTGATGGAAAGTGAAAGGTCACAAGTGGACAGTTTTGCAAGCTCATGTGATTAGGGCAGACTGGGAGCCCTAAGTCTTGGTAGGGCTGCTGGCAGGGGTTAACAGGGGTTAGCTGGAGTGGGGATAGAGGGAAGAGAGAGGGGGCAGCAGTGGTGAAAAGCTGCCTGGAAACATTATCCCACCCCACTTCCCTGCTTTCCTTTCCATTTCCCCTCTACCCACCTCCCCCCTCATACCCCACCCTTCAAATCCACAAACTTCAAATTCTTCAGCAGTGCTGCCAGCAGCAGCATGATGGTGTGCAGATAGGAAAAAAGGGACAGCTGTGTCCAAAAAAATCTCCTGGTATTGCTGGATCTCTTGAATACCCTGCAATGAGAGGGAAGAATTATTTGGAGCATTTTTCTAGGAACAGCCCTGGCTGGTGTTACCACATACACAGGCAGTACTGGAACAAGGTCTGTCTGTGAAGCAGGCACGGGTTCTTCTTTGCTCTTTGTTTTGGCAGTCTGGGGCCGCCATGCCTTTGTTTTGTAGACCTTTGCACTGTAAACAGCTCTATGAGGGAGCTGCTCCTGTAACGATTTCCTCTTATTGGCCTGCTCTGAATACCCTTGATCCCTGCCAAAGCATGAAGGGCGTCAGAGCTGGACACATGATCATTTCCAGTTTCTGTTTCAGTATCAGATTCTTGAGGCAGCTCAGAGTAGCTCTGTCACAGACCCTTGGAAGCTCAACGGCTGGCAGCTTTTGGCTATGGATATGTGATCCATGATAGGCAATGTCACAGGGGCAGTAAAGTGGTGAGATACATGTAAGAAAGTGTTGTCTGGGTCCAAAACTGAGAGATTAAATGGAGGGTGAAGCACTACAGGAAGCAAAGTAAAATCTCATGCGTTGGAATTTTTGGTGGCTACCTCTTTCATTTTCTCTTTGTAGGTGCTGTGTCTAGGATAGAGTGCAGAGCAGAGACTTTGCTGGTAAGTAATGATATCCCCTTCTCCAAGTGATACCTGCTCTCTCACTCCCTATTCTCAACAGGACAGTAGGGAGAAAATAAGATGGGAAAGTTCATGAACTGAGATAAAGCCAAGCTGATCATTGGGCAAGACAGACTTGACTTGGGGGAAGTTAATTCATTGCCAATTAAAATAGATTTAAATTGTGAGGAAAGAAAATTAGATCACCTATTCCTCCCCTCCACAGATTCCCAGGTTCAGCTTCACTCCTTCATTGCTGATTTTTCTACCCCCTCTTACCAAAGCAATGCAAAGGGGAAGGGAAATGATGTTTGTCCTCAGTCTGTAGGACTTGCCGTCTACTCCTCCATCATTCTCAAAAGTTTCCTGTGCTTCAGCATGGTTCATTTTCCATGGGCTGCAGTCCTTCAGGATAAACATACTCTAACCTGGGTTCTTCTCCATGGACTGCAGCTTCCCTCAGGGCCTGTCCACATGCTGCAGGATGGGCTTCTTCATGGGCTGCAGTGTGGATCTGTGCTCCACAGGCTGCAGGGGCACAGCTGTCTCACAACGGCCTTCTCTATGGGCTGCAGGGGAATCTGTGTGTCAAGTGTATTTTCTTAAAATGTGTTTTTTAGGAAGATACATTTTAGGGAAAGTCAGTGGCACAGGTCCAAGCTAGACCTTGGTACTTATCGTTTCTGTGGTACTTACCCTGCCCCATAAACATACAAACACAAGTTCCTCAGTTCTGGGGCAAACCTACACTTTCCAACTGGAGGGGGTCTCCTTTTTTGAGAAGTGAATAGATTTCTGGTCAGACCAGGGATACTGCACAATTTGACAGCTTTGGAAACCCCTACTTTGATCTGGATTTCTTTTCCAATGCAGGGCAGAACAAGCAGCTGGTGCCCATCAGCTCTTCTGCACTTGTGTTGTCTCCTGACTCATCTGTCTGCTCTTGAAATGGAATATGTCTGGTACTGGCTCGATGATTCCGAGCAGTGGATTGAGTATGGGAAAGAGGTGAAATTCATTTGCTGTTCATGCTGAAAGCTTTTGTTAAGCCATCTTTGGAGAGTTCTTTAGAGAGTGTTGTTCTGCAGCTGTTGTGTTCCACACGCACCGCTGGGTGCCCTTGCAGTGCTGCTCCAATGCCTGCGTGGAATTGTCTTCTTAATTGTCCCTCAAAGCAGGGCTGGAACTCTGTGAAAGCTTTCAAGGGACTGGCTTTGAAAGTGGGTGCATTTTCCAGAGTTGACAAACATCATTTGGCTGGAGCTGACCACACAGGCTGAGGGCTGCTTTGTTGCTGTTGTTAGAAGCAGCTGTGCTCAGTGGGATGCTGCTCCATCGCTGTAGAACAAAATGCTTGAAACTGTAGAGACTTACTTCAAAACATCATCCTGTCACAGGGGCCTGGGGAAATATTGGCATTCCCCCACAGTGACACCTAAACCAAAGGGTGGCTTCTAACATGTTTAATTTCCTTGTTCTTTCTGCAGCACCCGGATCATGTCACTGCCACTGTAACATCTGCATTTCTGGAGAATGAATATCTAGCTGACAAGAAAGGTGTTGTTTTTTTCAGGGCTGGTTCTCAGCAGTATAAGTTAGACTTTGCAGGTGAAGTATCTCCTTGTTTTAGGTTCATTACACAGTGCAGTTTGGCTTGAAGGTTTTCACACTGTCTGCATCTCTTTGAACAGCTCTTCTTCTTCCTGCAAACTTTATCCAAGCAGAGCTTGAGCAGTAGGTACATCTCTCTGCAGTTTTGAGATGCCTCACTTGAGCTTCCTCACTTGGGCATCTGTATTCAAAAAAACATACCTGACAATATTGTACAGAAGAAGAGTTGAGAGTAAATGTTTCACGGCACCTTGGCTTATACATTTGGGTTTATACACCTGAAAGGGAGGAATGAGAACTCAGAAAAAAAAAAAAAAAAAAAAAAGGGCACTGAAAAGTCAAAAAGTGAAGAAGTGAGCCCGTGGTGAACATCTTGTAAGCTACAAATGAGGAGAGAAAGCACAGTGCAGCAAACAAAAAATTTAGGGCTGGTTGCACAGAGAGAGAAAAATGGGAAAATGAAAAATGCTTTTCTGTTTCTAATTTAAAACTCCTGTTAGCTTTCCAGACTTTAAATGTTTCCTGGCATGAATAAAGAGTGGTGTTTAAAGGAGGAAACAATGGATAATTAGCCATGTCACACAGCATGTGATATTGTTACAGGACCAAGAAGAGAGTGCAGGCTTTCCTTTTAGCACCATGGAGCAGCCCTGTGCTGCCAGGAAAGCCAGGTTTGTGGCCCCCATTGCACTGAAAACTCTTTCCTGCTGTAGGCCTGCCATGAGACGTGGTTTTCTCTGGCCAGCAGCCTGGATATGAATACCAGTGCAGGTGCAGTTGGTGCTTGGTTGCCTTCAAGTTTCACAGCCTTTGCTAGCAGGTGGTTGATATTGCTGATCTCCAAGTAGGAGCAGTGCAAATGGGAATGAAGTTTGCACTGGGGTGAGTGGGATAGAGAGAGCACTAAATGCAATATTCAGAGTTACCTCCTCTTTCATTTTTACTTAATGTGTAAGAGCCTGTCTCTAGACAATGGATTATCTCATTATTGAGTTATTGTGTTTTTCTTTCAAGACATGGTCCAAACAAATTTGCTCTTTCAAACTCAAAGAAGTGTTATTCGACTGCCTAAACAGTCTGAGGGTGGACAAGACAGAAGGTAATACACGTTCATTGTTTAACAGTGTCTCTAGAGGACAGCACCTTTCTGCTAAGAAGCTCCTTCTACCTGCCTAGAATGCAATTTTATATTTTTAAAATTCATTTTTAGATACGTTTTCCTGACTGGTTTAACAATACATTTTGGAGCGACAGTATTTGTAAATTATGCAATGCTTCTCTCTGGAGGGAGGTTTGGTGGCAGTCTCTGGTGGCTGTGAGAGACCACTGGAGTAGATCTGCTCTCTCTGTGAGGGGCAAGGCCACATGGGGCTGACACAACAGTGCCAGGATTTTTTATTTCTTGATTTATACCCTAGCACTAATAAATAAACTGTGCAGCAATTAGGAGTGAGGGACTGCCAATCCCAAGAGCTGTGGTGCATATGGATGCTATGCCTTGGAAAGCTGAGGATAAACGAAAATTCAGAACAGGAGAATCCACTGAAATTAAGTGAATTAGTGGCACTTACTTGAGATACCCTGTCTTATGGCTTTTTCTAAAAAAGTTCAGCTTAACAGAATTAATGAACACATCTACTATAAATGTTATTTGTGCTACTGATTTATTTTAATAAGAGCTGTCTCTGCTTTAGAAACTCACCAGCAGACAGTACATGTGAAGCTGAGGGTTCAGTTAAAGTATTGGTTCAACCTAAGGTGTGTTAATTCAAAAAGAAAACAAACTATAGCTCCCAAATGGATGCCTGAAGGCTGCTTTAGAGCCTGTGGTTAGATTCTCCAGAAGAGGGATTTGGTTTGTAGTATCACCAGCTGACTGGCTCCTTTTTCTGTTCTGTAGCCAAAACACAACTCTATCACATCCTGTCTATCCTCCACAGTGGGACCAAACTGCACTACCAGATATTGGGTACAAGGTAGGACTTTCCAGCTCTCCAGTGGGAGGGTAGAGCTCTGTCTTGTACTGATTTCTCCAAGAACATAATTCAAGGCAATTGAGATGTTACCAGCTTTTAAATGTGTCTTGTCAAATAAGCAACTATGATGTGAAATAAAACTGACAGTTTCATATTCAGAACAGATGTGCACTTCCTGGGAGGTTCTCTGAGAACCCTTATGGTACCACACAGGGTAAGAAAGGCCATTGCTGCTCATACCTGTCTTTTGCACTCTCCCAAGGCACTTAATCCTTTGATAAATCGTATTAATTGCATCTTAAGGGGGTATTTCCTCTGTCAGTTTGGGGCAGGGTGTTATTTGCTGTGGTCAAACTGCAGCTTAGCACTGTAGGGAAGGAGCTAGACTGTCAGATTAAGGTGAAACTTTCACTCTGCTTCAGCCTGAATACCACTGTGCATTTCAACTTTAGGTTACTCTGAACTAAAAATAGTCCAGATGTGGAGGTGCATCCTCTAAAGGAAGTTTGCATAGGATTGCATTGATCCCTCAGTCAGTGCCTGTGCTTCCACAGGGGGAGTGATGGTAAAGGAGGGTTAACAGGAAAAACAGAAGCAGCTTGTGATTTTTGTGGTAGGGCTTTTCAGCAGATGTGAGAAGGTTGATGAGTCCTTTGGAAGGACTGGGAGTTGTTACTTTCAGTAATACCTTATTTTTAGTGCTTTAAAATTTTTCAGTTGATACAGCTCAGCTATGATTCCCAAGAATATAGAAAAATCAAGAGTCTGTTTGAGAAGACAATGAAAAATTACTGCATCAACCAACTGCAGAGGATCCAGAACCCAACACTTTGGGACATTTTTCAGTGGTTTGTATCTATTTTATTTCATTATCCAAGACTGGTATTTCCTGATCTGCTGTCCTCCATAGTCTACATTTGGAGCTGCCAAATTCAGCAGTCCAGCAGAAGTGAGGCTGCCACATATCTCTCTGCCCAGGTCTGGCTGGTGGCCCAGATTTATGACTGCCCCAAAACCTGGGTCCCTGAGGCTGAGGCTGCCCTGGGGCAGCCCTGGAAGGGGACTGAGGCTCCTCTCTCTGTGATTGGGTTGTTAGGGTTGCATCTGTGTTCTTTTGTGTGTGTAGAAATGAGCCTTTTATCCCTAGCAAGTGTGTGTGATTCTTGCTAGTGTTATTCAAAAAGTAAGTTCTTTTCCTTCATCATAACTGAGCTTTGGTGTTTCAGGTTTATTCTTTTAGTTTTAGCCTCTTCCACGTAGGAGTTAAAAAAAAAAAGAAAAAGGAGACTTTGTGATAAAGATAGGGTCAGAGATTATACAATCTTCACTGTGCTTTCATACAGCTCAGTTTTATAATCATATTTATGTATTCAGGATTTATATAACATGGGAACTGACCAATTCCCAGTCAAGAGATGTTTGTCTCTCTACTCTCTCATGTGGTATGAAGTTGTGGGTGACACAATCCATAGTGATGCTGAGAACTTTTTGTTTTGCTAGCAGGAGCCAGCTGTGCAGCAGGGTACCAGCAGAAGTGCAAAGCAGGCAGTAACCCCACTGGGAGTGGTTTGTGTCACTGCTCCTCCATGACCCCAAAGCAGGAGGAGTTGAGTTGGGAATTTTTTCTTATTTGAACCAGGATAACAAGTTGTTCTTTTTTTGTCTCTAGGCAAAAAGAAAAGATGAAGAAGCTCCATCAGTTGAAAGGGGTGAACGAGAGGCTCCTGTTCCATGGCACAAATCCATCCCATGTGTCTGCCATCTGTGAGCAGAACTTTGACTGGAGACTCTGTGGGACTCATGGGACAATGTATGGAAAAGGTACAAGTGCAGAAGGGTGTAGGGGCTGTAGCAGCAGGGACTGCAGACCCCAGCCAGGCTGGGGGATGGGGGTGTGAAATGACTGATGGTTCCTGAGCCATGTACTCCTGCCTTTAGGGCACTCTCACCGGTGTACATCTGCATTGCTTTATGTAGCACCCACAGCAATCCCATTCCAGGAAGGGCTAAAAACACCTCTCTTTGCCTCAGGTACCTGCTCTTGGACAGGTGGGACTGGGAGGTTGATGGTGAAATGTGGACTGGAGTTTGTCGGTACTTTACAATAAGCCAATGTGCGAACACCTGACAAGAATGTCCCCACGCATGTAGGGCTAGCTGGGTTGTTGAATTGCTGGCTGCCAAAGTGCTGGTAGCACGTGTCTGTCCCTTGGCTGCTGTACTGTCTGACCTGTGGCTTTCTCTGCTCCCTAGGAAGTTACTTTGCCCGAGATGCCAGCTATTCCCACGAGTACTGCTCCTCTCGCAATGGGCGCTACAGCATGTTCGTAGCGCAGGTTCTTGTTGGAGACTTTGTGCAGGGGCACCCTGAGTACTGTCGCCCTCCACCCAGAGCCAAAAATTCAAACAGACTTTATGACAGCTGTGTGGATGACCCAGCAGACCCTTCCATCTTTGTCATCTTTGAGAAGCAACAAGTTTACCCTGCCTATATCTTGGAGTACAGCGTTGAAACCAGTTGTGTGGTCCTGTGATGAATGGTGGAATATCCTCTTAATTCTCACTGAGTAAATTACTCTTCAGTAATTTTTAAAACATGTTTATTCAATTTTAGTTGTAGCTTTAGAACACTTTGTAATGCAGTGAACCAGTGTCAACCCCCTGATGGTTTTGGGGGCATAGTTTTTTGTTAGGGGCTATTCTTTCCCCAGAAGCAGTGCAAAGCTTTAGCATTCACTGTATCTCTAGCCTGGAATGAGGACATACCTGCCTTGCATTCCATGATGCAGTGACACCTGCTGAGCTACTACGTAACTACATGATTATAAAACTGAGCTGTATGAAGCCACAAGGAAGATTGTATAATCTCTTCCCCTATCTTTACCATAAAATCTCCTCTTCTTTTTTTTTTTTTTTTCTTTTTTCTTTTAACTTCGATGTGGAAAAGGCTAAAACTAAAAGAATAAACCTGAAACACCAAAGCTCAGTTATGATGAAGGAAAAGAACACACTTTTTGAATAATACTAGCAAGAATCACACACATCTTGCTAGGGATAAAGGGCTCATTTCTACACACACAAAATAACATATGGTCACCCAGGGTTGCCTGTGATGGTGCTGATATGCCAAAGGGAGGCTAAAGGGAATGTGGAAGAAGGAAAAGTGAAGCATCATGGTGCTCAAGAGAGAAATCATGGCCTGTCTTTCAAGTAAATTGCAGGAAGCTCCTGAATCCTAAAGGCTTTGTAATTAATGCTGGCAAAGAACTTGGCTTTTCAAAGTGTTTCCTGGTCACATTGCTGACATCTCTTCTTACCTTGTTCTGCTGTGTCAAGTCTGTGTATCTCTGTGACATCCTGTCCTTCCTCTGTCCCCACTGGATTTAAGTCAAGAAAAGCAGGGATATGGCAGCTGCTGAAGTTAGATCCCCACCATGCCATGACACCAGCAGTGAGCAAGTCCATGGTGAGCTGAATAATGTCACACAGCAGTGTTCCACCAGGGCTGTGGAGCCAGTTCCTGCAGCAGTGAGCAGTGAGACACAGGGGCTTTGTGAGGGCTGGCTGCTGGTACAGCCACCTCCTTCCCACCCTGCAAGCTGCCACTGGTGGTGCCTGCTTTGGGTTACCCTGCTGCTGCCTGGCACTTCTGATGATGGAGAAGTGCCCCAGTGGTGTGTACCCTAGCTTGGATGGATGGTGGGGAAAGCTTGAATTGTGGTCATAGTACTTGAAACTTGGTGGATAATGGGATAACATTTGGGATGACTGATAGCATGGCAACAAGAATGAATGGTTTATTTTAAAGCAGCTGTGATGTATAAGTTGTAATTCAGCAGAGGAGTCACAAGTGGTTCACTTGTACGTGCCATAGCTGGGAGGAACCAAGAGGAGGGCTGTGTGTATGTAGGGTCTCATCAGCTTTCCTAAAGCTGCTATCTTCAGGCACAATCAGTGCCTTTAGAAAATTTGGAAAGACAGCTGACTGCAATAAGTCCCTAAGCTGCACTGATTCACACACTTTCATATCTCACTGCTTTTGCAGAAGCCTAGAGATTGTTCTTTTGCAAATTAGTGATCTTGTCAGTCACAGGTGAGTAGAGAGGTTTGCTACAGTCAGGAAGTAAAAATGAGAGTCACTTAAAGTGACTTGAAGTGGATGGGAAGAGACTGAGCAGTGACCATTTTCAGCTGTCCCCCTGCATTGGTCCTTGCAACATTCCATAGATTTCCTCCGTGGCTTCGTCAGCATAAGGGGGATTGGACGCACAGCCTTTGGGCAGGACAGGGGCTGGGAGATGGAGGGTCTGGGAAAAGTTTTGCTATTATACAAAATACTCTGTGGAATGGCGCCTGGGTATAAATCATCTTCCCCTCTTCTTCTCCTCCATGACAGAAGAAACCACCCATCATATGGGAGAAAGTTGTTTCCAGCAAGAAGGGCTGGAGTATTATTGTCAAATTCATCAGAGGCAGGAGGAGGTAAGGAAGAGCCTGCTGAGAAGCAGGCCAACCACAGGAAAAGGGGGAGTTGTTGATCTGAAGAAGAGGAAACCAGGCAGAGAATAGAGGACAGGTGCAAACATGCACAGTTTGGAAGAAAATGAGATTTTCCAGTAAGTCAAAACTATTTCTGAGTGCAGGGAGAGTTTCTCATAGCCTCCAGCTGCCTCCAGAATTAGATGCAGGGTGTTATGTTAAGAAGATCAGGCAGGATCTGGTGTGAGCAGCTGTGACAGTGTGCAGTGGTGTGGCACTGCTGTGGGCTCTGCAGGTGCTGGAGTACTGGATCTGACATGGAAGTTCTCCTTGAGTAGCCCAGGCTCTTTCAGAGTCACCCTCTGCAACTCTCCCTTTGTGCCACTGCCCAAAGGAGCAGACCTGCTTCCAGGAGGGTGCTGCTGCTGTTGCCCCCATGCCACTGCTGGATGGGAGGAAGCAGATGCAGGGCATTCACCTGCTTGAAAACTGATCTAGCCAAAAGCCCCACAAAACCAAATCCAAAATATGGTGTTCAGCATGAACAGTTTCTAGTTCTACTTGTGTTGACGCCAACAAAGAGCTGAGCAGGCTGCAGCATGATTTTTAACTGGCATAAGATGATCCTGAACCTTTAGCCCAAGCAGATCTGGGAATCTAAAGCTAAAAGACTCGGGAATATTTCAGCCAGTGAGGCACTGAGAGCAGAAGCTGCTAGTAAAAGTGAAAAGCAACTTAATCTATGAATACTTCTTCATGGGACTTTTGTTCAGTATCATAAATTTGCTAAAGCTTCTTCCCAACCTTAACCTCTGGCTGCCTCTGGAGTACCTGGGTGCCTTCAAAGTACTGAGCAGAAAGCATTCCTCAGCACCCTTTTAGATGAGAAACACGTGGAAACCATCAGCAACGTGTGTGCTAGTTGACAGGCACCAAGCATAGATCTATTGGCTTTTCAATTCATGTTTTTTTCCCTTAAAAAAAAAGATCTGTTGAGAAAGGTTTAAATTGTTTCTGACTCATGCCTGTGACTGACAGTTTCACAGTCACCAAGATGGTGATGGAAAAGGTCTGGCCTGAGGAACACTGTGAGTAGCCAAACTGATTTCTGAGGGGTTTCCTGTGTCAGCCAGACTACATGGGACGGGCAGGTGCTGGAGTGGGCTTGTTCTGCAGCAGCAGCAGCCTCTCTTTGTCATCTCCTGAGCAGGCTGTTGTAGGCATCAGCAGCTTCACCAGTAATTTCTTTAGCAACTGCTTTTCAGGAACAATGGATGCATTTTGTACTCATATAAATAATGTATTTTTTTTTCTATGTGTTCAAATGTACTGTCTTTGCCTGCAAGGATGTTAGCTCAAGTGATCTTTTCATCATAATGCATTTCTAACTGATTTTATTGTGGTTCTCTTAGGGCTTCACAGCTTCCCTAGCTTTAACACAGTTGGTTACATACATATGAGCTGGTCTAGGCTTTCTATTAAATAACACCTCAGCAAGTTTTCAGGCTTTCTCTTCATTTATTGGTGCCAAGTTTGACTTCTCAGAATTTTTAAGAAACCTTTTTAACAATTTTGACAGAATTTATTATAGGATGATTAAGCTGCAGAAACCTAATGCTTGATTGAACATGCTGAATGACATATTATTTTCCAGAACATTCAAACTGTTAAAAATCAACCTGAGCCCCATAACCTGGCATGACCACTGTATGGGTGCCAGGTGAAGAAAACACAGATATTGTTCTTGGCATGACATGCTCAACAATTGCATTATTTAACAAGGCTGTTCATACATTGACAGAATAATGAACCCAGATCACGGTGGTAATGATGGGGGCTGAGGGTTTGGGGAAGGGCAGGAGTCTTTAGTTAGGGGCCTGTAGGAGACAAGTCTCAGGCAACAGCTTTTTCTAGTTGTTCCTGTCCTTTTTCAGTGCCTGTTGTCTGGCATGTTGAGTGCTAGGCATGATTTCCCAGAGCAACTCAACCTGTCTTTACAAGGTTACTTTTACATCTAGCTTACAAATAGGAGCAATAGGGAAGGGTGACCTGGTTCTTATCCATCTGTTCTTAATAAGCTTAGATTTTCCTTCCAGATGGTTTACAGCGATGTCAGAGGGCCCATTAATCGGTGTGCCAGTGTTCAACTTAGAAATACTTGGGAAATGTCTACACGTGCTATCCCCACCACTGGAGGAAGCCTTGTCTTTACTCACTCCCAAAGAGATATTTTATTTCAGTGTGTCTTCTGTAAATAATTTTTCTTGGTCTGTATCTTCAGTTTGGTCTCCTTAACTGTATTTTATTTTCAATATTGTTTTCCATTTACTAAATCCAAAGGAGGTGCTGGAAATCACTTTGGTTTCTGCTTAAACAATTTGTGCACCCTTTCATTCTTGCTTCTTGCAGGCTCTTTCTGACTGCATTTTGCAGATAGATCCTTGCAACTTCCAGTTTGCTTTTCTGTTAAAAATTCCTGAAAGTTTATGGGTCTTTTTTACTATGTTCTGTAGCATCCATCTCAAGCTGTGATCCATTCTGCTGTCCTGAAAACCAGCTGACCTTTGTTTTGTCTCTCAGCTCAAGCAATTTCTTCTAAGAATCTTTTTTCATATTCTTTTTCTTCTTTGATCCCCATACAATCTGACCTCATTTTAGCAGTGATACAACCTCTGCCTTCACACAACTTATTTGACTGAAGGTCCTAACATCAATCCTAATGGTTTAAAAAATCCCTCTTGTTTGTTTGTTTGTTTTGTGGGTCTTGTTGGTTGGTTGGGTTGGGTTTGGTTTTTTTCACTGAGCAAGTCAAATTCCGTACTAACAGAATGTCCTCTGTACATTTCCTTAGTCAGAAACGTGATTAGTTTCACTGCATGAAGCTGTAGGCTTACTAACTAAACCTAAACTTTGTGACAGTGCTATCAAAATACAGTTTTCTAATCAGGATCTTCTTCACCTGCTGCTATATCTGAACAGTCTGAGTAACTCCATGATGTGTCCTGATCACTGGCTTTTCTTTTCCTTCCCGGATTGAACTTTGGATTGTTTTTCTTCCCCTCAACTTTCAGTTCTACTTGTTCCGGTTAACATGTGACATCTAGGCAGATTCCAGGGCTGAAACATAATTAATGACACTCATAAGTAATGCAAAAGATTCATTACATAACTGGGAAGACAACTTGCAGGACTCTTTTCTATCTAAATGCCATCAACCAACATAAAAATTAACATAATCCTCTAATGACTGGGAATTCAAGATGATTGTGAAAGTTGTTGTTCATCAAGAGAAGCAGCTCCTTGCAGTGGCACGAACTACATGGACTGGATAGCCAGGTGATCTATTCCTGCACTTGTGGAGGTTTTATTAGGGAACCTATAAATATAAATTTGTCTTTTTATTAGGCAAATTCAGAAGTACTGACTTCTACAGGTAAAACATGGAGAACAACTTAAAATCCTATTGTTAACTAACCAGGCTCTGGTGTCTGCTCAGTGCCTATTCTGAGGGCTGGCACACTCAGAGGGCAGAAAATGGCATGCCTGGGTTTGAGCACAGGCAAAAAGAAAATCCAAACCTTTTAGGACTTGTTTTCTTCCCCGAGGATTTGGAAGCTGGACAATTTTCTGCACTGTGAAACGATGACAACAGTCCAGGAATTCCTGCAGAGTTTGGGTTTCCCTCTCAAGACGACCGTTAAGCAAACTGCCAGAAGCTGATAATCTTTTTCTTCGCCCTCCCTGTCCATGTGCTCTCTGCATGTCCTGTGCCTTCCCTCAGACTCTCCCCACATGAATTCTGATGTATTCTGCAGCATCTCATAACTTATATCACTCATGAGAGGACCATCAGAGGTTGAGGCCTGAATGTTGTTTTTTTTTCTTAATCAAACCAGAGCCTTTCAGAATTTCTTTAGTCTAATTTTTTTTAATATGTTGTGTGTGCATATATGAGGAGAGTGCTCTTTTCTTTTGGAAATCCTAACTTACAGCAGGACACTGTGCCAGAAAGCTCTCCTATGTGCTGACAGTTGGACCATTTGGAGACCATTTTAAAAGCTGTAGTGATGTTCTCTAATCCTGCCTGGAAGGGCTGAGGAGAAGGCAGCAAGCACCACAGGCTGCAGAGATGGACGGGGCTCTGGGGATGCACCACCCCACCAGTCCCCAGCCATGTGATGAGGAGGGAGAAGTGTCCAGCAAACAACTTCTGATGGAGGTGGGGTGCAACTGGAATGCACTGGGAAA
The DNA here is from genome assembly GCA_013401135.1 of Cettia cetti. Lineage (NCBI taxonomy): Eukaryota > Metazoa > Chordata > Aves > Passeriformes > Sylviidae > Cettia > Cettia cetti. Next base: position 85,277 of record VZUI01040446.1, read on the forward strand.
CTCCAAGCTGTAGGCAATTACACCTGGATAGCAAATAAAATGCTGTTCTGCAGGTTTTTTAGGCCAATTTTTTTTCCTGATGGATAATTTATTTCTTTCTTTCCTAGTCTCCAAACCACTGTGCTCCTGCTTTAACCTCTACACAGTCAGAGAAGGCAATTCAGGCTAACCAGACTGGCACTCTCCAGTTTCTAGCAGATTATTGGCAGTATAAGATCAACTTCAAAGGTGAAGTATCTGTTTGCCTGACGTCTAATGCAGGTGGGATGTGACTGGAGCTGCAACACGGGCAAGGCTTGCAAGCCAGGACACAAGAGGAATGAAAAGCTCTTTACTGATTTTAAGCAGTCAGTGCTACAGCAGCATGGAAGGGAATGTGGGAAGAAGGGATTCTCCACTAAGCAGGCACAAGGGTAAGTGCAGATGTTGGTGAAGGGAAGGATACAGCTGAAGCTGAGGGAAATGTACAGGATGGGAGCTGAGGGTGGATTTGGGAATCCCTGAACATGGTGGCAGGATTGACTGTACCAGGGCTTTTGATCTCTCGGTCTGGATGTCTCCAAGAAGCAAAGTGCTCCTTGGAACAGGCAAAACAAGGTGACGATCTGCTCTTCAGCAGTCAGACAGGTCTTCACGTGTGTGTTCACAGTCATTGCGATTGACACTGAAAGCAGAGATGGCACAGGATAAAAAGAGAATACAAACTAAGCGTGCTCCAAAAAGGTGAGCCCAACCTCCCTGCGTTGCCGCCGGTGCCGGGCGGAGAAGGAGTCCACGGAGCGCTGTCAGGACGCTTCCCGGGGCCGGCAGGCCCTGCCGCAGCCTCGTCCCTGTCCCTAGGTGGCGGTGCCCGCCCACCCCGCAGCTCCCGCCGCGAAGGCAGCCCGGAGGGGCCAGGCTAGCTCCCGAGCCCGGGCTGAGGGCCAGCGGGGGCGGCAGCAGCGCCAGCTGCCAGCGGCAAGCAGGACTTGGGGGCTCCTGCCCCTCATGGGCATCTGCACGGCAGCCGGTCAGTGCCCCCTCCCCAGAGAGCCCCGGGTTAATCGCTGCTGCTGAGCACGAGGTGCGGGTTAGTGCGGAGCGGGACCCACAGCAGGCAGAGCTGCAGGAGGATGCGTGAGGCAGGGAGTGCTGCAGAGCACACCGGAGGGCTGCGGGGTTACTGAAAATGCTTTTGGCACTGCCAGAAACCCCATCTGCCTCTTTCATTGCCCATGTGCATCGTTCTGCACTATCTGTCCATCACTGACACCCGCTTTCTGGGCAGGATGGAAAGCTGCCCGATGGTGCTGAATGGGCACAACCACTGGGTTGAACACAGAGAGCAAGTGAACACCTCCCTCTCATGCCCAGCACCCAATGCTGGTCACTCCCTTCCTGCTCTTCTTACACCAAAATGTAGTAAAGACTGTATAGTATCAGGACAAGAGGTATACCAGAGCCTGTCCTATCACTGGATGATAGAGGTGCCCAAACAAAATTAGAAGCTCAAGACGGACTTGTAGCAATACTTTTCCAAACTGCTCTGCCTGCATGCAGCAAATTTTGGCTTGGAGATCTCCTGCACCAGAGCTGGAATCTATATATGTAATAACCCTGGATGTGTTTTTCTTTCAGTAATTATTCCATCACTTTTTAAATCTGTATAGAATTTTAGCTTCTGCAACATATTGTAGCAAGTATTCCCACAGCTGAATGGGATATTGCTTGAGGGAGGCTCTCCTTTACCTTGCTTTGAACTTAGCACCTGCTAGCTTTGTTTAATAGAAGGGGTGCAGATATTCTGCCAGTGGTTTCTTCATCACCTCACACATTTTTGCTTTTTGTTCTGATTTTCCTCAATGCTCCCAGGAAACACAGCTCTGAAAATAGGCTGCCTTTACAGATGGCTTGGGAATTTGTTGAAAACTCATTTTAATTTGAATGTTCTGGTGTGTTAGAAGAGCTCACTTTCTGCATTCTTCTGCTGAAAAACAAATTCCAGAAAATCACCTGCTTTTCCCATCAAAACTATCAAACTAGGAGCCATCGCCATCTATAAGTTCACTTGGAAATAGCTCCAGAGCCTGGATTTCTACTTTCTCCTTCTGGGGAGCCTCTATTCCACCTCTGAGGGTAGTCAGAGGAAGGTGAAGGGCATCAGGGGGCAAGGAAGGTGACACTGCAGGGGTGAAGGGAGGTGACAAGCACAAGTAATCAGATGGCACTGCAGTCACCAGCAGTTCTTGGTGGGGGACACAGAGAGAAGAGATGGACATGAGAGAGACCCTCCAACCTGCTGTGGTCCAGGGACTGGCAAAGGGTGTTTAGTGACAGGACAAGGGGTGATGTCTTTAAACTGAAAGAGGGTAAGCTTAAATTAGATGTTAAGAAGAGATTCTTTACTGTGAGGGTGGGCAGGCACTGGAATAGGATGCCCAGAGGAACTCTGGATGCCCCATCCCTGGGGGTGTTCAAGGCCAGATTGAACAGATCTTTGAGCAGTATGTGGAAGGTGTTTCTGCTCTTGGCAGGAGGACTGGAACTAGATGATCTTTAAGGTCCCTTCCAACCCAAACTACTATGTGATTCTAAAATTCCATAAAACACATCAGAGGCACCCTGATTCAGCTCAGAGACAAGCCCATGATCTGACTGGTCTTAATCACTGGCTTTTCCCCATAACTTGTACAGATGCTAAATCCAACCTGTCTGTGATACCTATGTGGCCCAAAGCTAATTGCTAACAAATATCTCTCTCCTTTGTCTAGAACAAGGTGCTGCCCCTATAACTTCTGCAGATGTCGTGTCACGGTTTCAGATTCATTTGTGCACTTTTGAATTTCAAGTGGATTCAGAGAAACATGAGAGAGACTTCAAAGGTAAAAAATCTGTGTACTTACCTCCTGACATATTTATGGGAAAACTGTCATGTAGCTGCTTTTCCAAAATGCTATTGAAAATCCTTTTTTGCTTAAATGTGAAACCAATGAGGGAACACTTCATGGAAAACAGGCAGCATCTATTAATACTGGAAGAAGATAAAGGGAAGGAAGTGAAACATAAAATAAAGAGAATGGAAGTAGTTTTTGTGAACTAATCAAAATGGGGGTTCTGGTCTTAGTAGAGACTTTTTAAAGTAGTGTCTCTGTCTCCTTGATATTACAACATGCTGAGCTAAGATTGTAAATATGGGAATCTTCCTTCTATGTCTGTATTTAGGACATAAAGGGCTGAAATAAGGATACAAGTATGTTGAAGGGAATGATACTGGATAATTCAAGATCGATATGGCGTCCCTCTTGTGCACACACATTGTAGGTGGTTGCTGTGTGCATTGACTTTCTATATGAATTCATTTTATTCTGGTGCACAGTGAGAGTGACATGCTGGTGACTCTGCTTTTCCTTGGGTGTGACTCTACCATGCAGATAGGCCTTTTCCAAACAGAGACCCTCTCTCCTTCCCACACCCACCCCAAACTGCTGTGACCATTGCCTCCAGGGAGAGGAACAGGGGAGGAAAAATGTCAGGGGCATAGTAGCTTAAGCCCATTATGAACTCTATTTGAGTTTCTCTGGTAAATACACATCCTGTGCAGAGCTTAAAAAGAAATTGTGTGCCATGATGGTTGCTCATGATAGGTTATATTTGAAAAAAGCTGTAAGCTGTGGAAGGCAGCCTTGATTAAAACATTAAAAAGTGTGTATGCCATTCATGTCTAGAGGAGACGGTGTGCATTGCCCTATAGTGTCTTCCAAAACTAGTCCAAGGGAGCAAGAGGTAGGTAGGATGTCTCCTCCTCAGGTCTGGTGCTGGAAGAAGCACATGCCTTCTCTGGTGGCCCTGTTCAGCAGCTGGAAACAAAGAGAAGTTTATTCAAGGCAAGTGAGCTGTAAGCAGGCCAGGGAATCAGTGCTCAGACAGTGGCCAGCAGCTCCTTCTGGCTTTTATCTTCTCATAGCTCTGCTCCATCACTGTGAGTGTGTGCAGCTCTTATCCTTACATCTTCCCTGGTGATAAAGCTGAGTCTGAGTCATCCAGCATAATCTGGGCACGTCATTGCATGGGAGCTGGTGAATCTGGCATTCACTGGAGAGACTGCCAGGCTCCTGAGGCCTCTGCAGGCTCTGGGCTTCCCCAGTCTCTGAAGCATCATCTGGTGCTGCCAGGTTGGGAGGAGAGGCAGGAATTTTCCTGAGCATCTCTGGCAAGCAGCAAAAGAGTGAGAACACCTGGGATGGGGATTGAAATATGAGGTGCTGTGTCACGTTGGTGGAAAACAGAAAAGATGTAGTGTGAGTAAGGAAGAGTCTAGAGGCCTGCAGAAGGACTCTGCAGCTGAAAGAGGCCTGGCTTTGTCATAGGCATTTACACCACTATAAAGGGATCCAAATGTTGGCTCTGTATCACCACTCAGAGTGAAGCACAGTTAAAAAGATGTCCTCAAACCTCCCCAAAACTTTGACAGGCAGCACTTCAGGTGCCTGTGAGTGTTTTCACTGTGCTGTCATCACAAGATCACAGAGGAGAGGGTCTCTTCTTTCAACACCACAAGAGCTTGTGCTGGTTGTAAGTCAGGTCAGCAACCCTCTAAGGCTTGCTGGCTTTAGAGATAGATTCTATGTGAAGGGAAGAAAACATGAAGCTGGGATAATCAGCTCCTCAGGCAATCACCTCACCATGAAAAGGCTGCACAGATACTTGCTTACTGATGGCAAAATGCCTGAAGTAGAAGCAACAGAGAACAGAGAAGGGGCTGGATGTAGGAGCAACACAGGAGGCTAATCCCACTGGGTTTCACAATGACATCTGCTCTCCTGGGCAGCTTTCCCAGGGAACAAAAACCTCCTTTCTCATTCATAGTGTGTTAACTTTCTCTTTCAAAAAGTGGTCCAGAGACACCTGAATCTTCGTTCTGTGATAAAAATCTGCAGAAGTCCTAGCACTGCAGTAAGTGGCAGTAGGAAACAGAACTAGAAAAGGTATGGGGTGCTATGCTCATTATTTTCCTGACTGTGGAAAATAATGTCTGTTTATTGAGTCCTCTCCTGCTCCAGAGTGACTCATTGATCTGCTGATGTAGACTGGCTGCAGGTAGGCTGGGTGGTGGGTTTGACAGCGTTGGCAGCTGTCACTGTGGCTGGCATGCTGCCAGGGGAGTGCACTGAGGAGACATCCCAGCGGCCTGGGGACTGCCAGGGCAGCTTCCCACTTTCTGCTGATGACAAGTTACATGGCTGGGGTTGTTCAAAAAAGTCTGATGGAGATGGAAAAACAGCATAATGGGATTTCTAGAGTTGTGTTTTATAGTCTTCTAAGGCTGGTACTGGTGATAAGGTGGAAGAGCAGGTCCAGCTGAGGCATGCATAGCCATAGAGCCTGGAGAAGACAATTTTCATTTGCCACACAGCCTGCTGGTGAGTTGGGAAGATCAGAGAATAAGGCTGACATCCTGTTTTTTGAATGCTGTAGCCTAGAGCAGGCAGAAGAGTAGGACTGAAAAAGCAGAGATATCAGTTAGGGGGAATTTGTGCAGTGTTGTTGGAACAAGGATGGGTGGAGTCTTAAAACAATCAAGAAAAGCAAAAGAGAAGAAAATGAACATTCTGGTGGTAGCAAAAGCAGATGTTGATAATCTGTTGTGGTTTAGGTGATCTTTTCCTTCTCTGATTCCTTTCCCAGTTCAGGAAAGGGATAGTTTTAATAATTTCTTAGGGTTTCAACAGGCATTGTGTGAATAATTTGTGCCATAACCTTTTTCTTTTTATTTTTTTGCCCCAAAGAGACCAGTATGGCCTGGCTATGGTAAAGGGAGGTAATGCAAGGATCATGCTCAAAGAGCTGTTGGTAATTTCTTTAGATAGTTCTAGGTTATGATGTTGTTTGGCATGTTTATAGGCACATAGCCAAGCAAGGAAGGAAAAGCTGACACTTAGGTGAAAGCCCAGTGTGATGCATCTTGCTGCAGAGCTGCACTGTAATAGTGGACTTGTAGCTTGCATTAGTAAGAGAGAACAGTATATATAGAATATAAAGAGAGAAGTTTTCTGAGGCAGTCCCTGAAACATGACCAGGAGACTCTCTTGTGGAGATCCCTCGAGTTTGTTAATCTTGGTCAAACAGTCAGTCAGATGCTCCTTCACATACATCATGTTTCCTTCAAACTGGGACCATCCAGCACTGCCTGAAATAGGATATAAGGTAAAAAATTGTCTCTTCACACCTGCACACTAGGTTGGGAAAAGTTGTAGTCTGTAACTTGCATCAAATAAATCTATAATCCATGCCTGAGTCCAGGAACTGGTTTTGTTCATTTTCAAATATGTTACTCCAAAATCTGCAGCTACAGGAGTTTCAAGGATGGTTAAGCAGAAGAGCTTCGTAGGGGATAGGGTTTTGTCCATTCACACCATGGTACTGTGTATCTAAATGGCCAGTGCACAGAATGTTTGTCCATTGTACCTTTAGTTTGATCAAAATGGCAGCTCATGATCTGATCTGGATGTTGAGCCTCAGTGCTCACTATTCGCAGGACTGTTTCTCCTTTAAAGCTCTCTCATGCTCTTGAATTTCAAATCAAAGCATGAGCTTTGGGAGACCATCAACTCATTTAGTATTGCTATAATAAGGTTTAGGTCTTGTGTGTTTCTGAAACATCAGGCAGAGTGATTATAAATAAAGTTGCTTTGATGACTCACTACAGTAACACCAGGGCTTGTCTATGAGGATGAGTCAGTACACAAGAAAGATAAATGTGCACTTGATATAGAACAACAATTTCACCTTCCCTTTTCCAGCTGGACACCTGTTTTGATATCCCAGTGTTGTTGCACAGCTTTGCTTCAGCTTGCTTAGGATTGCAGATGCTCTCTGAGCAGAAAAAATGTGCTCCTCAGAGTCCTTTGTATTAATGGACAGGCTCTTAGAGGAAGAGTTTAGAGCATGCTGGGACAGGAGGGAGAGTGAGGGAAGGACCATGAAAAACTGAGAAAGGGCTCTGAAAAATCCCAGGCCAGGATTGCACCCCGGGTGGGTGTTGGCCAGGTCCTTTGGAAGTGACCAGGGAGATACAACCAAAACTGTTTTAACACCTTGGTCTGTGTTGCATCAACTTTTTTTTTTTTTTTTTTTTTTTTTTTTTTTTTTTTTTTTTTTTTTTTTTTTTTTTTTTTTTTT